>JAVXUP010003261.1:0-77352 GCA_033070095.1 Escallonia herrerae | reverse complement strand
GTTAGCATACTTCCGGATATCGTACCGGTACGCCTATTTGTTTGCCTATGAAATGGTACGATACCGGAGTCATACCAGTTCTGTTTTGGGCTGAGTGTAACGTATAAGAAGTTTGATATGTATGAATAATTCATGTACAGATCCTTTTGTATAACTAAAAGATATATTGCTAGGCATAATTAGTTTGTAAAGAAGCCTTTTCTTTAGATGAATGTAGCCAATCAGAAGTTGTGTTAGCAATTTTCTGGACATTAAGGTGTAGATAAGGTTAATTATGAAGATATTAGAGACTACAAGATAAAAATCTAAACAAATGAAAGTTTTCAAAATTGGATTTTGCTTTTTGCAAACACGTGGCAAGTCAAAGGCATAGAGTGACGTCCAAAAAGTCCAACAAAGTGGTTACCTCCTCTCTCTCTCTCTCTCTCTCTATGTGCACCAATGTCTTCTTGATTTGTAGACAAAAGGAGATGGGGAATTTTGTCTATAGAGAGCTCAGCCATCCTATCCCACTTCAGTCTGCAGTATAATTCAGTGAAATTGTAGATCTCCTATTCGCAGCGTGTGGAAATGTAAAATCCCATACGTATATCTGCAATTTGGTCTGCATTCAGTCGTTACAAAGATATCGTGGAGGGTACTTGCATTTCTTCCAGTACGCCCTATTTCAGCCGAAACGGCCGGTACTTGCCGAAAGTTGCACAGTTTGGCTTATTAAGCTCTTTGTAGCGGTTAAGCTGAAAACGGTATGTTCCTGCGGGTAAAGACCGAGACAGAATGGATTTCATGACTATGCCTGTTAACACCAAATTTTTAACCACCTCCCAACAAAAAAAGCAAACCTTAAGAGTTGCTGACAGCCTTCAAATCGACTGCCAAGAAAGCTGCACATCAACTCTACAGGATAGCACAGAACAAGATGATCTCACTGAAAAGCAACCCTTTGGCCCCGCCTAAGAAGCATGGACTCAGTACTCCTGCGTACATGACACCGCTACGTATACGTGGATATGCGATTTTCCAGGAAAACACGACAGGGCAGCGGGGACGTCTATTTTTGTTTTAATCTTACATGTATACATGTATTGGAATTGATGAAAGCAACTATGCATCAATTGGATCTTAAAAATTGTGTAAAGGCATACTACAAAAATCCAACAACATTTTACGACAGCCCTAACTGCCTACGCCTCTTTGGGGTCGCAGGTCTCTCTCTCTCTCTCTCTCTCTCTCTCTCTCTCTCTCTCTTTCTCTCTCCCCGTCCCCCCCCTCTCCCTCCCTCCCTCCCTCCCTCTCTTCCCCTTGCTCGCTCCCTCCCTCCCCAGAGAAAGCCTTGGTTCATGATTTTTTTCGTCTGTTTGGTTTTTGCCGCAACTAAGGGTGTAAAGAGTAAAATTTACATATAGAACCTAGAGGAACTCTTTTAAAAGTAAAAGTAATCATTGAAATGCACCCAGTGCGCACCCAAGCTGCACTCTCGTTTTAAAGAATATAACTAAAAAGATAAAATTTTCATATACGACGGCACCCACACCTGATTCGGACCCGAAACTGGTACTTCAGCCAGAATGAAACACCCGCGCTGCTTTATAAGGCCCTGCCTTCTAAACTACTCTGTCCTCCCCATCAAAGAAAATTTATATGCAGCAAGGGGTTCCAATGAATAATTTCTAAAGATCTC
This sequence comes from Escallonia herrerae, assembly GCA_033070095.1. Taxonomy (NCBI): domain Eukaryota; kingdom Viridiplantae; phylum Streptophyta; class Magnoliopsida; order Escalloniales; family Escalloniaceae; genus Escallonia; species Escallonia herrerae. The sequence continues at coordinate 75,671 of JAVXUP010003261.1, read as the reverse complement.
ACAAGGACCTCATTGAGCTTTACCTCCTTATTAGTAGCCAAATGAAAGGGTGAAGGTCATCTCTTCTCCTCTCCACTCCAAGTCTCCATCCAAAGCTTCACACAGGCTCCATCACCAATCTTAAAACGGATATGATTGCGGAAATCCCACCCCTTGCTAATGCCAACGACAAACTGCAACCGTGAGGTTGATTAATTTGAGCAGGGACCCAGTGGCTATCACCATTGTCAAACTTGCACATGATAAGCCTCCTCAAAAAGGGCCCCCTCTCTTCCACAAATCTCCAAAGCCACTGACCCAGGGATAATACTTTGAAGGTACTCAGCTTTATGCCAAGCCACCTTGGTCAACAGAATTTCGCACCAATTTTCGAATTTCCTTATTGTTTCTCATTTGACGAACTGCAGGAAAACCCTTACCAAGCTTTTCCAATCGCCCTGCTATAGAAACCTGAATGACAAAGTGGGACATGAAATAGGTGGGCAAGCTAGAAAGCATACTCTTACCCCCATGGAGACATACTGTTTTTTCCAACTTAACAATCTCTTCTGAAGATGATCCTCCACTGGACCCAACTAGCTTGGTCTTTAAAAGACAAACCCAAAGGGAGACCAATGTAACTGAGCAAGGACTGGACATCAGGGACCTCCCCCAGCAGAAAAATGTCGCTATTAGCCACATTAAACTTAAGCCCAGGACTAGCCTGGAAGAACAAAGTACCAAATTTAAGATGACAAAGTTGATAGTCATTAGCATCCAAAAAAGGATGTTATTATCGGCAAAATGAATCACCTCGGCATATGCCCTGGAGGAAGGAAGAAATCCAGCAGGAGAACCATGTATCACAACTGAATAGTTATAGTTGAGAAGCAAAGCTTCACCAAGACCGCTGCTTGCTGCCAAATCCCAGTCTGTCCAACGTGTATAAGAGGATGCCCCAATTAATGTGGTCATAGGCTTTTTCAATGTTTGATGAAGTTATGTTGCAAGGTTTCGTTCATTTTCAAAAGAGAAAATTAATCAAATTCTTCGCAATAGGTTATTTGGTTTAAGAAGAACAGAAGGGGCCTTTCATCGATGCACAAAGTTAAAAGCTGAGATGTGCACAAGTTTTACGACATGGATGGTGAAGTTCCTGAAATAGTCAAAATTAGATACTTGAAAAGGTACTCCCCAATATTGGCCTAAACGTTCTTGATGCAGGGAAAATCCCAGAGAATTCATTCAAGGGAGGTGGAGCGTATCACACCTCTAAATGAGGATCACATGAGTCATCAAAGGTAATGCTTGATTGGAGGGGAACTTCATATCCAAGAAAACTCAAGTGTGAACACAATTCTAAAATCAAATATCACATCAGTTCAATCGCCGTAGTGCTTGGACTGTTATCTGCCATGGTCATGACAAAGTATAAAACATTGTCAATGCAATGTCAAACTACTTCAGTTTCAGTTCCTTCGATGCACTGTTGTAATAAATATTCCCACCTGAATGCATCATGTGTTGGCTTGTAGCTGACAAAATGATGAACTTGGGTGCTTTAGAATGTGATTATTAGGCAATATAATCATCTTAAGCGCCAGGGTAAGTCATTGTTTTTTAAATTGAAATTTTTGATAGAAGAATGAAGCACTCCTTTTGTTCTTTAAATATAAGAAGGGACCACTTCCTATAAATACCCAAGAAAGCTACATATGATGTTTCATGTTTAGCCTTGATTATATTAGGCTAGAAATGATCTGAAACAGAAATATGTGGACTAAAACTAAGGGCCGAATGAGAAATCTTTGGGTTTTTAATGTGGTGTCTTTTCAAGGGACAAAACTTAGGCCCTGTTTGTTGCAGCTTGTTTTGGCTGGCTTACAGCTTAAAAAGAAAAGCTTCATGTTTGAGCCATAAGCTATAATTTGGGTACGACCCTCCTTAAGCCAAAATAAGCTACAATCTGTAAGGACCTCGCGAGGTCCTTTTCCGGCTTATTCATTTGAAATTTTCAGAATATCCCTCATTCATACACTCTGCCACGTGTCACGTGTTGGTGCTTTTCTTTCTTCTTCCTTTTCTCAACCTCATTGCATTATGTCCAACTCATCCGGTGAGATATGGGTGATTCAAATTGTGGTCAACTTGAAATTGAAATCTTTCACCTAAGATGCGTGAAGAATTTATTAGGGCATTTTATTGGTCATGAAAATCCTTGGACAAGGTAATTTATTATACATAGCACTAGGTAAAAGCTTGAAGGGTATTTTTGACACTTCATCGTTAAGAAACGTAGTCCTATAACTTGTAGCAAAAGCTCTTGCCAATTTATGAAATAATCTGCTTAATTAGTTTATTAGACAAGCTTCTTATAAACAAAGGTAAAAATCGCGACAAATGGGGCCTTAGTTGGTACTAATAAACAGGGAGGAGAATGTTATTTGCAAGCATTTGAAGAACATTCTATGTTGCTTTCGATGCAATTTTGATTGGAAAGAAGCATAGAAGTGTAATGATCTTTCTTTGGGTAGCTGATCCCATTGTAAACAATGGTAGGGAATTTTTCTGTGGAGTTGGTTTGTTAGCTGGCGAATCCTTCCTTTGTCTAGAATCATTTGCAAAAGACTTTTGGAATGGATATAAATATCATTGTTTTTAGCATGCCTGAAATCCTTTTTATGTTCAAAGGAATTCCATTGTGGACATCTGAATTCTTTGTGACGTGATGCTGGAGGAGGCTGGGGATTTGTTATATTGTTTTAGTAGTTTCCCTTTTTGTCTTCCTGTAGTTTTTTTCCCTTTGGAGAGAGGGGGTTTACAATGGTAATGCTCAACATATTTTAACTTCCGTAGAAGTTGCTAGTTCTATAAAAGGGTTACAATTTCACCTTGCATGGAGATTGCTGGCAGAAGGCAGAGGTTGCTAAATTGACAAGGTGACTGTTTTAAAAAGCTTTCAAGGTTTTAAGCGGTAGGGAGATGTGGATTCCCTGATGGATTTGGGTTCATGAAATCATCCCTAATATTCATCATATCTATTTTTACACATTCTTTTCATATTGTTTGCAAATAGATTCAGCTCTTTTATATCAATGAATATAGGCATCTACGTGGGGGATAACAAAGTCGTGCATTTCACTAGACGCGGCCAAGAAGTAGGAACAGGGACGGTGCTGGATCTTATTTTGGTAAGCTCAGGACCAACCCGGTCCCAAGCCCCGTGCCCCACCTGCATTCCCGCAGAAGAAGGTCATGGAGTTTTCTCCTCATGTGTCAACTGTTTCCTTGCTGGTGGTGTTTTGTATCGTTTTGAATATGCTGTCAGCTCTGCTGTCTTTCTTGCAAAAGCACGTGGAGGAACATGTACTCTTGCTCTCTCGGATTCCAGTGATATAGTTGTCCATCGGGCAAAGTACCTTCTTAACAACGGCTTTGGTTGCTATAATGTATTTAAAAACAATTGTGAAGACTTCGCTATCTACTGCAAGACAGGACTGCTTGTGGTGGATCAGAGTACAATGGGACAGAGTGGACAAGCGGTATCTATAATTGGTGGACCCCTTGCAGCCGTTTTATCTACGCCATTGCGTCTTGTTACCACCAATGCTTATGGGATGGTAGCAACAGCTGTTGGGGTCTACTGTGCAAGCCGCTATGCTGCCGATATTGGCATGAGGAGGGATGTAGTGAAGGTATCTGTGGAGGATCTGACAAGGAGGCTAGCGGCAGGTTCACTGCAGGTGGTTGAACCGAGTCTCCCAGCTCTGGTTTCTCCTGCCAGTTAGTCTAAGTGGTTTTTGCTGTTTTATTTGTATGTTTCTTTCTAGGCTAGCCCTAATGTCGAAGCAGGCATGACCTTGGTCAAAGCAATGCCTTCTTTGGGGTGGTGGTACCCCTTGATACTACAGTTGCACTTTGATTTGGCTGGCCCCGTTTGAAATAGAGCTAGTCTCTTGCTTAATGCGCCAAGTTCTCTATAGATGGATTGTTGTGGTCAGCCTAATGTTATTGCTGTGTGGCGTCTGATGCATTCCGCTTCTTGCCCTTCAGCTATAATGTTATACACTGTAGATTGAAAATTTTCCTGGTTATTTCGTTTCTATTTATTTTGTGACCACACTGTCTTGTGAAATGTTGCCTAATTTGTTTTGGTCTTCGTCAAGTGTTGCATTCCTCCCTAACTGAGATAGAGGGTTATAATGAAATGGACCTGCCTTCTCCGTTTTCTCGTGGTTAGTTGACATAAATAAGTTCCTTCTGGCAAATGGCGTTCTTGAGTTCATTCTAATTTTGTCTCTGGGTATCTTACTTGTCAAGTTGCGGATAGTCTGCAGTCTGAGAACCTAACACTCCTTACGTGCTGCCTTTAAAGAGCGAATACCTGGTGTCACCCAACAAAAGAACTGTCTCAACAGCCGTCAGAGGTCAGTGTTCATCAAATATCGTCCAGTATTTATTTAGGCTTGATATTAAAAGTGGTCTTTAAATAGTCTAGTTTCTTGTATTGCGTGGTTTAACCATTCGTCCCAATCGTATAAGACCGTTCGATCACGTGGGTCAAAGGAAGGAGCAAGGACCGTCAAATTACATGGACCGAAAGGAGGAGGAATGTGATAGAAAGAGGAATTTGGGCGAGGTGGGATAGAAAGAGGGATAAAGGGGGGAAACATGTTGCTTCAAAGCGCAAACAGTAGTCTTGGATGATTGTGACCACCAATATGGGGCCATACAGTATATTCTGCTCCTAAAGATGGAGCAGCTCTTCATTTCGGAATATTACAGCGAGGAAAGATGGGACATGTACGAAACGATAAATTACGGTAAAAGACAGGAAAAATTATGGTAAAAACGAGATTGGTAGAGGAAAATTATGAGATTGCTCTCAGACAAATTACAGGAAAAAGTAAAAAGGAAGTTTTTGCTCTGAAACACACAAGGCATTAAGTTGACGTTTAGGCATTAAGAGGAAAATAGATACGGTAACCATTCTCATCAAAGTAGTTGTTGTACCACCAAGTTTTCTGTTTTCCTTCCTCCAATAAGTTCCCTTCACTTTCATATCCTTTTCGTATTTCGATTCTTCTTCCACGCACCTTACCAGAAATTGAAATGAAAGAGGATAAGTTTGTCCTGCAACTATGCCAAACAAAGGGAGATGCTCGAGTTAACATGCAAAAAGCCCATATCTCTGGCCAATTGGAAAAAAGAGCAAACACTTGGCCTTTCGTGTAATCCTCATATTGCCACGTAGCGATGCACAACAAATTATTCTTCTCTTTATTGTGATTTGCTCGGGAGTGTTTTCCATCTTGTTACTTACTATATATATATATATGGGTCGTGATCCATTGATAGCGCTAGCAAAATAGGAGATCTTGTTAGCGCGATCTGGCCGTCTATCCCGAAGGGATGGACGGCTCAGATCCTTTTTTTTGCGGCGCTGTCAGTCGTCCGCAAAATAGTGTAGCGGACGGACCTTTTTACCATTTTGCCCCTGCTCCCCCCTTCGCTACATGTCTAGCGGATCACTTTCTTGGGCCCACGTTGACAGCCAAAAAGTCGTCCGCTACACTGTCTAGCGGACGACTGTTACTTTGTCATTATCCCACCGTCCGCTAGACAGTGTAGCGGACAGTTTTTCCCTTTCTTTACTTCGAAACCCTTATTCATTCCTTCTAAATTGCTATTCATTCCTTCTTCTCACAATTCTTCTAGCGGCGTTGGCAAGTAGATCGGCGCAATTTCTTCTCAAGAAATCCTTTATTCGACAAATCAATCACGTAAGTTCACAAACCAATCCTTTATTTGTTCATAATCTAGAGTTGTTATCGCGGCTTATGCATGATTTTGAATGTGTGCGCGGTGCATTGTGCTAGCGTTTGTCAATGTATCTATACATATATATAGATTATATATGTGTATTGCGTATTATTTGTTCATGTGATTTCACTTGTAAAATCCCATTCCGTGTCTGTTTGTATCTATGTACATTGCATATACACAGCATGTAAACTTATGTGAGTATTATCTGATCACATGCTAGCGTTGACTATGCTAGCGTTGTATGTTTGAGAATGTTTACGCTTCCAACCTTGCCGTTTTGCATAATTTCAGTTGCGAAAAATGAATTTCAACCCTGGACCAGAAGATCCGTCCGTATTATACGACCAAGCAAACCATATCAGTACGCTCATATGGGATGGTGGAGTAAGATACTTATTTTATCAACTTTGTTATTCTTGGGAACGTTGTATATCGTTTAATTTGCTTAAATTGTATTTATTAATTCGTAGGAAAGAGCACTTCTCAACACGGTAGAAGTATCCGATAATTTTAAAGCATGGAAATTGAACAGAACCCAGAAAAGATTACTGCGTGGGATTGGGTTTGGGATTTTCACGCATGGGCAGATCTTTCAACAACTTGACCGGCACTTAATAGGTGCCCTTGTTGAAAGGTGGAGAAGTGAAACGAATACGTTTCACTTCCCTCTCGGAGAGCTGACAATTACCCTAGAAGATGTAGGGTTCATCTTAGGGTTACCGGTGACGGGGCGGCCGGTAATAGCTCCTCCGTCGGAAGCAACGAATAAGAGGACCGCTAGGGACTTCTTTACTTCGATACCCCAGGATCAATTTAGCACTGGGGGTATCAAGTTGAAATGGTTGGTAGATACCTACAAGGTTCTGCCGGATAACTACACGGATCAGATGCTTGTGCTGTACACACAAGCTTTCCTCTTGTGGGTGATGGGGGCAATTTTGTTCCCAACAACGTCGAAGAATACCGTCAGCGTCAAATATTTACCGTTGTTGGGTAACCTACTGGAGGTTGGGGATTATGCCTGGGGAGCCGCAACTCTTGCGTACCTCTACCGAGCATTGCACAAGGCAACGAGGCCCGACTCCAAAGCGATATGTGCATGTCTCTCGCTATTGCAGGTATATCATACAATTCTTGATTACTTGCTCGTTTCTTTTTTTTTTGGGTTGAATTGACAATAAAATTTGATGATACTTTATTTAATTTGTCTTTGCTCTCAGGTGTGGTCTTATGAACACCTTGCTACCGGCGCACCCACGCGTAGGGACGGAACCGATAATGTGTGGCCTCGGTTGTGCGCCTGGGAGTACAGCCGGAAGGACAGCCACTACCAGAGGAGAGACGATCCCCATCACAACATTACGTACTATCGGGGGGAGCTCGACTCGTTATCTCCTGGCCAGATGCGATGGGCACCGTACAAACATTTGGCGCGACGGGTGGGAGAGTCGTTCGTCTTCACGCTCTCTGGGTTGCAACGCACACCCCTGATCCACTTCGAGGTCGCAGAGTGGCAGCTGCCAGATCGCGCTATGCGCCATTTTGAGTGCCTGCAGGGGTTGCCAGCCGGCGCGCCGGATATGAGGCTTAACAGGAACCCACCGGGTGTCCCTCGGTTTGGCAAGGCAAATGCGCACGACTTGTGCGCACGAGAACTTGAGGTTTGGGATTCCTGGCAGGACACGCTGGCGGCCATTGTGTCGGAGCCTGACCCCGTGATCAGCATCGAACAGTACAATGGGTGGTACTACCGCATCACCCGGAGGAGAGTAGCTCCAGTAAGGTTTGAACGCGGGGAGAAGTACCACCCTAGGGGTCAGATCGATGAGCACATGGCATACAATCTGGTAAGTTGGCCAATAAGTGCTTTAATTGAACTTGATGATTCTAACTGTGTATGAAGTTACTTATTTATTATCTCTTTGGATGTAGGTTAATGCCTCGTTCGCCTTCTTCCAGAAGTTGCGCGAGCGGAAGGATTTGGTGGATGCAATGGGCGAGGAGCTTCGCCAACAGGCTGATGCGTTGGCGTATGGCTGCGGGAATTTTTTACACCAAGCATCGGGCCAGCCTTCCGGCGTCAGCCCGGGAATGGGTTATCCGGGGTGGCAGCCCCCATATGTGAGCGAGGGATACACCGATCCCTCGGGACAGACTTCGGGAGTGAGCCAGGGATATGGTGGTCCCTCTGTACCGGGAATGGGTGGTGATTGGGGACCGCCAAGCACCATGGGCCAGGCTCAAGCGCCGTGGGAAGACTACAGTGCGCCCTCCTTCTCTTTGCTATTGGACTCGGAACCCCAACCCTTCTCTCAGAGTCAAGTCACGCAAGACTGGGGTTTCGGACACATCAGTCTGTCGGAGACACTGCCCATTGTCCCGTGGGCAGGACCATCTATTGCCGAAGGAGGGCAATATCCCCCGTCGACCCCCCCGAAGGAGTGCAATATCCCCCCGTCGACCCCCGAGGGCAATATCGCAAAGGGCATCCAGTGAAGCCCCTAAAGCCGCATAAATGCCAAATAATCAGAGAGCGTTATTTTAGCGGCTTCCCCCGGGACAAAGCGTTGTATAGTGTGAATCATCCGGAGGGCATGGATTACACTTGCGAGTGGGGAGAAATGGCCTCCCTGGCTCCGGGGAGTTGGTTAGACAACGGTGTCATCTCCACATACGTGGAGATTCTGAAGGAAAGGGGTCGGGAGCGGCTGAACGAGTACCCGGCCGTTTTTTTGGTGGATGCCTTTTTTCATAGCCTCCTAGTGTCTGAATGGCATGAGTGGGTCGAGCAAAGGCAGAAGAAAAAGTTGAGCCAGTGGAGACCGTCCGCTAACCTACGAGCGTATCTTGCTAGGGATAGTCCAGTGAGCGCAAGTGTTGCCGACGTGTTTCTAATCCCATTTTTAGGGGAAAGCCACTGGTACTTGGTTTGCTATGAACCGGTAGAGAAAGTCGTATCGGTGATCGACAGTCTCCACGACGATACCGCCCACATGCCTGTGCTGCAGATGTACAAAGCCCAGTTGGACTCAATGGTAATATTACGATTGTTGTTTAACAGTTATTGTAACTTGGCATAAATGTTAACTCGTGTCTTACGCCGTTTTGTGTTTCTCGCAGAATATATTTTGTGCAATGGTCAATGGTATCCGTGGTAACCCTGTACCGGCGCGGCCAAAGCTCGATTGGCGACTGAAGAAGAGGAGGCCCAAGCAACGTAACACTTCGGACTGCGGCGTTTTCCTTTGCATGTACATGGATTACATTTGCCGGTCTGAGAGCCTCAAGGCGGCGTGTGGAGCCAAGCAGAAGTAGACACCTTTAGATATAGAATGGCTTGGCAAATTATGAAAGGCCGGCCTAGAGCGGTTAGGTTTATTGTAAATCCGGCTAATGCCGAGAATCCCTCCCAACATGATTCCCCCAGTTGACATTGTACCATTACACTGTCAAATTTTTTTAATAAACTATGATTATTTAGAAAGCTCTCATTGATTTGTGTTGAAGATTATTGATTGATTGATTTGTCTGATTTCCGTTGAAGATGATTTTGATTGATTTGAGTTTGGTTTTTTTGGCTCTCATTGAGAATGATTGAAAGGTGGAAAACAAAATGTGTAGCGGACAGTAGGGAAATGTTGGGTTAAGACATTCTGCTGGTCCGTCCGCTACACAATGTGGCGGACAGTGGGGGAAGTGAAAAAATTTTCTAAGTGTTGAGTGTTTGTTGGTCCGTCCGCTACACAATGTGGCGGACAGTGGGGGAAGTGAAAAATTTCTAAGTGTTGGGTTAAGACATTTTGCTGAAAAAAATTTCTAAGTGTTGAGAGTTTGTTGGTCCGTCCGCTACACAATGTGGCGGACAGTGGGGGAAGCAAAAATTTTCTAAGTGTTGGGTTAAGAGTTTCTGCTGCTCCGTCCGCTACACAATGTGGCGGACAGTGGGGGAAGTGAAAAAATTTTCTAAGTGTTGAGTGGGGAGGCCTTATAGCCGATATATTGTAGAGCTAGACTTTGGTGTCCGCTATATAGTATAGCTATACAATGTAGCGTGATGCAGTTTTAGTAAATTGGCGCCCGAAGACTTGTTTTAGCGACGGAATCAACAATCTCAATATCGATAAACAATAAATAACGTACGATTCACAATCAACGATCTCAATATATTGAGGGTATCTCAAACAGCACAATTAAGCGAGGAAAAATTTGGAAACATAATGAACATGTATACAATAAATTTGGTTATAAATAATAAATTAGGGTTCACATTGGGGGAAAGAAATTTTTTCACAAGCGCTCCGATCAAAGATTACAACTTGAAAATCCCACCACCCAAGGTGTTCAAACACTACAAAGTCCCCGAGTTCGAGGCCATGCTGGCGCACGAAGACGTTCCAACCCTCTGCGAATTGCTTTTTTTGGGGTCGGCCGGGCTTCAGCTTGATTTCAACCTGCCAGGCCCCCTTGCGGCTGTATAATCTTGAACTGTCATGAATTGTTGTAAATTGATTGGTAAAGGCTTCCGGTATGTCCTAACAAACACAATACAAAAAATAGGTTAGTTTTTAACCAAAAGATCAAACTTTTAACACACGAAAATACAGAGAAAGAGGGATGGCCTACAAGTTCATTCTCAAATCCCGGCATCATGACTTTGAAAAAGTGTTTGCCTGCCAGGTGCAAGTTGCCAATAAAATCGTAGGTGGTCTCTGATCCAGAAGCCATCGAGGTCGGCGATGAGGGGAGGACGGTGGTGTCGCCGGAGATGTGGGTCGCCGTAGATGGGGTAGCGGCTTGGGTTAGATGTTCGAGAGAGAGAGAATATAGCAGACTGATAAAAGCTGATTGCCCGATTTGATTAATATATATAATAGAATAGAGGTCCGCTACATTGTATAGCGGACATAAATGAAAAACACCAATTTTTCTGCGATTCAGTCCGCTACATTGTATAGCGGACATAAATAAACCAAAAGTTTTTCTGCGATGACGTCCGCTACATTGTATAGCGGACATAAATGAAGACCAAAAGTTTTTCTGCGATGACGTCCGCTACATTGTATAGCGGACATAAATGATGACCAAAAATTTTTCTGCGATGTCGTCCGCTACATTGTATAGCGGACATAAATGAAGACCAAAAAATTAGGGCTATGCATATCCGTCCGCTACATCAGAAATCGCTACATCAGAAAAAAAATTCCAGTATTCGGTCGAAAAATTATTAGAAAAAAATTATTACAAATGTCAAACTTATACAAAAAATTAAAGGTCCACTGCAGCTTGTTCGTCCTCATCTTCGGCGTCATCTTCTTCCCCGTCTTGCAAACCCCCTGGACTTATCCCCAGTGCCTTGTAATGGTTCCGCTTGTCGTGGTCGGTCATTTTGTTGCACAATGCACACCTTCTCAGCTTTTTAGGTTGAGTTGCCGTTTCAATAGAGCTTTTCATCCGCGTAGATCTCTTGCGGCCTTTCGTTTGCGATATAATTGGATCCAACGGCCGGATATCATTGTCGTCTTCCTCCCCCGGCTCGTCATCTTCTGATTCCGTCGTAGGCTCGGTGTCAACCGCATTGCTGACTGAAGCTGCTTCCAACTGGTCGACGATGGGCTCTTGCTGCTGAGCTACCTCGAGGAGATGTTTATATCCGACCATTGTAGCAGCAGCCTTTACGGACAAACGGGTGAACATCGTCACCAGATGATTATACCGCAACGTCTCTGATTCTTCAAAGTCAGTATACGGGTGCTCCGGAAAGGAAATGGTACCGTGCAACCTGTTTGCACCTTTCGTCCACCGTGGCAGGACGTATTTATCGGGGATTGTCCTGATATTCTTCTGGGTGAAAAACCGCAGAATGTGTCTACACAGGATGCCATGGAACTCAAACTTCTTGCAAACACATGTCACCGAGTCCGTCAATGTGTCGTGGCTCACCGTATAAATTCTGCGCAGCTTCTCAGGGACGAGGTCATTCACGAGCGAATAAACCTTGTACTCACGCGTAGACATTTCTGCCACCTTGTTTATACTGTATCGTCCCGATTTTCGCAGCTCTACTTGGTATAGCAAGAAGATCTCCTTCGTATAGACTTTGGCACCGTTCAGCTCCAGCGGGGTCTCGAGCAACCTTCTCCTTTGTTTGTACGTTGTTGCAAAGTCGCAGCCCTTTCTTTTACGAACAACGAAGCTACCGCTTTTTGTGCGGATGCAACGAAAGTCTTCAAATTGGTAGCTGTACCCACATAACTATCGAACGTGGCATTCATAGATTCACTCCTGCCCGTCGTTTTCATGCCCGCTGAAAAATACCTCCTCGTGTAAACGCCAATCCATTGCTCTTTGAGCTCGTACAAGTGCTGGAGCCACTCGTTGTCTTGCAATGAGTAATCCCGAACAAGCTTTTCCCACCTCTCCTCGAATTCCTCAATCGTTATCGACTTGGTAACGCACTTGTCAAAATCCTGTTTAAAGTCTGGATACTTTGCGTACACGTGATGCAGACGTTCCGGGTATTTGTTGCTTATGTGCCAAGTGCACAAGTTGTGCCGGGTGTCTGGGAAGACGGTCGCAATAGCCTTCTTCATTGCCAAATCTTGATCGGTGATGATCACTTTGGGTGCTTTGAAGTTCATTGCTTCCAGCCACGTCCTAAACAACCATACAAAAGAACCCTCGCTCTCGTCCCTTAACAAGGCGAACCCGAACAGGATGGAGTGATAATGATGATTGACGCCGGTGAAAGGAGCGAACGGCATCGAGTACTTGTTGGTACGGTATGTGGTGTCGAAAGTCACGACATCCCCAAAATGCTTATAAGCTAGCCTCGAACGACCGTCGACCCAAAAAATTGTACTAACTCGATGCTCGTCGTCAAGTTTATAATCGAAGGTAAACTGCGGGTCCTCCATCTGCATCCGTTTCAATAGGCTCATTGTCGATTGCGCATCATTGAGGTCATACGCGGCTCGTCTATGGGTTCGGACCGCGTTACGAACGTCTGTCGTGTTAAAGTTTAAATTTTGAATTCCCCCAGCCTGTTCAGCAAGAACATTAACAATCTCAGTAGGTCCAATTCGCGCATTGCTCATTGTGTGAATTAGGCTCCTCGCGACCTTACCCATCTTCTTGTGTTGATGCATCTGACTCACCTTAGAAGGAGTTACTAACGGGTGATTGTGTGCCAGTTCCAGGCTGGTAATAAGCCAATGATCTTGATTGGCTTTGTAGCTTACGAACATCTTGACCTGGCAATTTGTGCGCTCAAAGCAGTCCCGTCTTCTACGCGAATATCCTATTTCGTCATCACTGTCATCATTGCCTACGCGTGTCTCATTTTGCTGTGGATTTCTGCCCCTATGACACTCGTATAAGCGAGAGCATATCTTTTTTGTTACGTTGCTTGTTCTTGTAGTCTTTATTCTAATGCCAAAACCAACCCTCAATGAATACGCTCGAAAACATTCTTCAGCTTCTTCCAATGTTTGAAACGTTCGTCCTAGATACGGATCACTAGCATCTACGGGGACGTTGGAGCTCGACACGAAATCAGACATTGTGAAACAAGACCTGTGTAGAAATAGACTACGCTTAACAATCAAATGGCATTTCTAACTGAAAATATTACCTAAAAATTACCTTGGCGAATAGACCAATTTAGGATGACAAACATACCGTATGCATAACCCCTGAAAGTGTCTCCAAATTAACAATTATTAATTTATTGAACATAACAAATTAAAATTACTAAGATAAATAGACGAATTCATCATGCCAAAAAATTGAATTAAACTATAATGACTTTATTTAGAGTTAACAAATTACACCTTTTTTATGAACATCATGTCTAGAACATCACAAATTGAAGAATACAGTGACAAATTTCTAGAACATAAAAAAAAATCTATACTTTTTTGTCCGAACAAAATAAAATTATATTTTACCAGTCAATCCATAAAGAAAACTTCACCATTCGCAAACTTACCTTACTTGAGTGAAGCTTGAAGCAAGTTTTACTCGAAGCTTGAAGGGAGCTGAAAATGAAAGCGAGTCCGAAGGAGAAGAAAATTGTAGCCGAAGGAGCTTGAGGAATTCCGACAACCCGTCGTGTGTAGAAATAAAGGTACAAACACGTGGAAATGTGTCAGTTGTGTCAGGGAAGTCAGTCGTCCGCTAGACAGTGTAGCGGATGACTTTTTGGCTGTCAACGTGGGCCCAAGAAAGTGATCCGCTAGACAGTGTAGCGGAGGGGGGAGCAGGGGCAAAATGGTAAAAAGGTCCGTCCGCTACACTATTTTACGGACGACTGACAGCGCCGCAAAAAAAAAGGATCTGGGCCGTCCATCCCGTCGGGATGGACGGCCAGATCGCGCTAGCAAGATCTCCTATTTTGCTAGCGCTATCAATGGATCACGACCCTATATATATATATATATATATATATATATATATATATATATATATATATATATATATATATAAAACCTAACCAGGGTGTGGATGAGTTCGTGACATAATGTCTAGATAGAGATAAAATAAGACTGCGGTTCATAAGTTCAGATTCTACATGCCTTAGGCTTTTGAAAGGTGATGTGATCTCTTGAAGTTGGCGACTATAGGAGCATAAGTGGTGATTTAATAGGTCCGAGCTAAGCATTACAATTTTACATGAAAATTTTGACAGTTGGACTGTCATAGGCATGAACTGCGATGCGGAGTTAAACAGTGTTGGGCCATTTATTTGGTTGTTATTAAGGTAAAATACTTAAGAACGGAAATAAGGCAAGAAGTTATTTTGGGAGTATAAGATACGTTTAATTCCGATAACATAATTCCTTTAAAGGTGGGAAGAATATAAACGCCTGAATTTTTTTTATCATCGATAAAAACTTATTGTTACCTTAAATTGGGGGTCGTTTCATTATATTGGGGGTCGTTTTAACTTATTGTTACCTTATTGTTAACATAATTTTTAACTCAATTAAATTGGGGGTCGTTTCATTATATTTTAAATTATGGGCAAACTTGGAAAAAAATAATTAAAAATTTAAAGAGTTATTTAAAAACAAATTTCTTTTTTAGGGTAGTATAAATACCCTAGTAAAAAGTCTCTAGCCGTTAAAGACAATTCAGTAAGCCATTTTTGTATGTGAACCAAAGAAAGAGAGAGAGAAGAGTACCCAGGACAAGACTTCTTCTAGGTATAATCCTTAATCTGTCCTCTCTAGGTTAGCCATTTAATTAGATATTTTAGGTATGATTTGGTGTGTAAAGTTGGTGGTTTTTTCTGTGTGCCATGTCTATGTAGTGGTGTGATTGTGCATGCGAACAAAAGAGAAGGGGAAGGACTGTCGTGTGGTGGCAGCCTTGGGGGTGCATATATATATTTTTTTTGTGTTTGTGTGTGAGGCGTGAAAGAGAGAGGAAGAGGCTGCCACGGGGCAGCCGTGGTGCGATTTGTGTGTGCGTGATGGGCTGTGGGCATGTGTGATGGTATGCTTGTGTGTGCGTTAAGAGGGAGAGGGGAAAGGGCTGCCGTGAGGGTGGACAGTCATGTAGTGTGTTGTGTCTGCGAGTGAGGGAGAAGGGAAAGAGGTGGAGGCTGCCATACTGGGACAGCCGTGCATGGCGTTGTGTGATGTGTGTTGTGGGTGCGAGTGAGGGAGAAGAGGGATTTAGGGGGTGGGGGGGCTTTATTAGAAGAGCGGTTGGATTGAGCAGAAAATATCCTGAGGGTCTTTTTAGTCTGAAAAATTCACCTAGTTGTTTAAAAGGATGTTTTGGTTATTTTTGGGGTGTAAGGGTACGTTAGGCATCGGGGGTAATTTGATAAATTTTACAAAAGTCGAGGACTATTTTTGTAATTTCACGTATTTGGGGGAGGACTTAGCAGTCAGACATGATTGAGCATCAAGAATTAACACCCTCGTGGTTTATCATTTGGTTTCAACATACGATGGCTAGGACCAGAATTCGAGCAAGTACAATAACCATTTATCAAGTCAAGTAAGTACCCTACTTTCCAATATATGTAAAATTATTTATGATGTTATCAAATGAAAGTTTTAAAGTCTTTGTATTACTTCTACTTTCGTGCTATATTGTTTGACGAGAAATTTAAAAAAAATGCCATGAAATATTTCTCTTCGAAGTGGTTTTAGAATTGGTGACGGTGATTCTGTCTTGGTTGCTGTGCTCTATATGCACGGGAGAAAGTTAGATTGTGGGTCTTGGTCAATGGGACCATACATTGACGCACCGTACTGTTACTCATGGTTCGCTCCTGCGTTTACAAATTTCTTTTATCCCGTGTGTAGGAAAGATTGTGGGCTCTAGCCACGAGGCTTTTACACTGACTTGCAGAATATCTATGTTGTGATTAACTTTGATAATTGTTGATGAGTTTTCTTGATGTCATACTCCAGTTTTGAGAATCTCTCTCTTTTTGTGCAAGTACATTTGAGTATATACACATGTATAGTATCTCCTGTCAAAACTTTTACCAGTTTTGCATCGAAAAAACCATGGCATGTTTTATAATTTCCCAAACCTATTTTAGGGACATGGTTTGCGTGATTACTGGCCCTCAGCTTACTCTTTTATAAATGTTTTTAGGTGACTAAATAGCTGAAACTGACATTCATTAGGGTATGAGGATGGAGTTGCAGGAGATGGTCGTTACGGAATTGAAGTTCTCTTAGGGCATTGATAATATTTGGACGAACTTATGTAGGGAGCTTAGGCCTCTTGAATTTCTTTATAATTATCAGTGACATGTAATTGGAGTTTATTTATGACAATTGAGGAATTTCTAAGTGCAACTCTTGGTAGCCAATTAGTTGTTTTAGAAACTAGTGAGTTCATTTAATCTTGAGTACATGTTGTAGTAAGGCCTGACAGAGTCCTGGCTAGATGTTCTAATAGGCCTGCGGTCAGTCATGGACCTAGCTCATGGCCATCTGTGGGTTTGTGTCATGACAAATGTCTCTAACAGTGTCCAAATTTTGCTTTGTTTCGATTTTTTTTATATTTCTCAAAAGGGCATGCTGGATCATTCTAATTGGTCAGGGGCTTTTTTTTACTTGGGACGACTATTGAAGAGGATATGAACAACCAGCGTTTGGTGCAGCACCTCCTAGAATTATTTGTTCCCTACATTTATCCGTTCTATTCGTGTAATTGTGTTTATGTAGCTATTGGTCAAAAAGCATCATCTCTAGCTCAAGTAGTGACTTCCTTTCAGGATGGATCCAGAAAAAGGGAGGTTCTCACTGTTTTTGTTCAATAAGATACCAAAGTGGAGGAAGTAGATCAGAAAAAAGAGGGATTCTAGTTTAAGATACCTAATGAACCCGAAGCAGTAATTAAACCTTCATGAAGCCTGACTAATAATCTATTGAAATCAAAGAAATGGGTTCGGAGACTAAGTAATATGATGGAAAGGAATCAAGTACCTACCATACCCATCCGGTCTCTACTTTATCTCTATTGATTTTTGGCCACATAACACATGTAGATATGCACAAATCTAAGTTTATTTCTAGACAATTGGCTTGAACTTGACATCGAGGGTCAAGTGACATGTGTATCTGGTCAGACAAACCGGAACCAAAATCAACGTAAGTCGACTCTGATCCTACGGGAGGCGGTCCATATTTTGGTCTTAGTTCTAGACTAAGCAATGACTCTTTCTATAATCCTCGTGAGTTCGCTTGTCTTGATGACTTGTGAACATTCTGTGATGGATCCATGATGCAATAGAATAAGAACTTTCTTTTGAATTGAATATGAAGGGCTAATTTCTTTTAAGAGACGATATATCACTTCCAAGAGAAATGAGATAAAAGCTTTAGGGAGAAAAAGTTGAGATTAAACTGAGACCCCAAAAAATGAAGGCAACAGGCATAAAGCTCTGGGGCGCTAGAATTGATAATGATTGCTGTGTCAATCTGCAATCTAATAATAAGACGTAATATTAGTTAAAATTTACAAATTGAAAAAAGTCAACGAACCGGCCGGTCAAAACTGGCCTGTTAATCCTATAACTTTATAATGTTTTTTTCCAAATTTGAGACATTTTATGACCTTAATTCGGTATTTATCTCTAATTTTCTAGATGAGATGAACCAGATTCATCACTTATCTTTATAATTCACATAAATGATTGATTTAATCCATTGCATTAAGGATAAATCATAAGATATTTCTTTAAATCATCTAGACAAATCACAATCTAGACATGGACTGGACTGACACATTTGGACTGGACTAGATAAAACTGGACTTGATAACTGGACTAAACAGTTGGGCTTATGGACTAGACCAAAGTGGATATGACAAGTGAACTAAACAATTGGACTTATGGACTGGACCACATTAAGTTAGTTAAGTTATATTACTAGGCGTAAGCTTAAAAATAAACTCTAATTAATGAAGCACAATATTTCCTTTAACTAATAATGACTACAAAGCAGGACGTCTATAGAGCCCTCGATAAGGGAGCTCGCGTGCAAGCGAGCATCATAAAAAAATAACACATTTTTTGTAATAAAATACAAAAAAGACTACAAGACTCTGAACGGACTCTGGACCATGACAGAGATATAAGGTTGGACCTTTACAGGGCTTCTTATGTAATACCCCGATACTTTTTGGATTTAATTAAAAATTTTATCGGCAACATTTGGCGTCGATTAGCGTGATCGAATTTTTAACGGCTATCTTAAAAGACAAATTTTAGAAATTATACGATATAGTTTAATGATGAGTGATATTATCGAGTTACTTAGTAACAATTAGCGTTAATGATTTTTTTTAGAAGCCTTTAGCGATAATTTCTTATTTTATCGTTAGCATAGAATTTATATTAACAATCTAATTAGCGACGATAATTTTAAAACTTAGTATTGACGTATATTTTTATAGCGACGATTCATTTTTAGTATCGGCGTACTTTCATAGCAACTTCTAGCGACGATTATTGAAGCGAGGTAGCGTAATAAACCTGTTAATAATTTTCTTAACACCTAAATTATCGTCGATATTTATTGGACCATTTCGCTGCAATAAAAGTTTCGGGTAACATCTTGAGCGACGAAAGAAGGTATAGGGGATTTTCTGTGATTGTCCATTTAGGGTTTGTAATATATATACACACTTTAAGTTAACAGCCGCCAAGCTTCCCTCCCATTCCTGTTACACGACAGAGAGATATGGAGAGGCAGAATGAGGGGCATGAAGAGGAAGATCTTTCTGGCGATCGCAATTGTTTTTCGATAAGCTTTTTCCTAGTTTCTCTTGTTCTTTAATGGTTTATGGGATTAAACAGAATAAGGGGAATCTGCTGTGGGGTTTGGGGTAGTAGCAGCCTTGAGGGGCTGCCTTTAGAGAAGAGAGACAGCCGTGGGTATTTGCTCCGGCATTGCCACGAAAGTGTGGTTGTAGTGAGGGTGGCTGCGATAGTCGCAAACTGCCGTGAAATGGGTATTGCATGTGGTTTGCGTGCGTTGCGTGATGGGTGTGTGTGTGCCGTATGTGTGGGAACCCATGGGTGTGAAAATGTGTGTGCATCATGTCCGTGAGTGTATATGTGAATGTAGTGGGTGTACAAATGTGGAGATGGGTATGGATTGGTGAGTGTGAGTTGTGTTTTGAAGTGGGTATGGCTGTGTATACATGAAATCAGTGGGTGTGTAAATATGTAAGGGAATATGCGGGTGGCAAGGTGATTTCGTGTGTGTGGGCTGTAGTGTTGTGTGTGTGAGTGCCTGAAAATGGGAGAGAACTGTGAGTGTATGTGAGGTGCTGTGTGGCTGTAAGTAATGTAAGCTGGTTAATTCAAAGTGGGTGTGTGCATTTGTGAGTCTGGGTGAGTTAAAGAAAAAGAGAAGATAAGTAAGCAAATAGATAAAGAAATAGGTAGACATAGAGAGAGAGAGAGAGCAGCCGTGAGTGGGGCTGCCATGGCTGTGCTTGTGCTGTGCGTTGAGGGGCAGCCATGGTAGCTGCCACAAAAGTGTGTGCATTATGGGTTGTTGTGCGCGCGCGCGCGCGTGTGTGTGTATGTGTGTGTGTGTGTGTGTGTGTGTGTGTGTGCATATGTGCTGTGTGTGTGGGAACATTTTGTGCAGGTTGTGTAGGCTGTAAGAATGGGAAGGGCTGTGTGCTTGGGTGTGTTTGGGTATTTGTATGAGTGTATGTGTGTGTGTGAGTGTCTCAGTGTGTGAATATTGTGAGCATGTGTTGCATGTGAGTAGTGTGTGGGTGAGGGACAAGGAAGGAGGAAGAGAGGAGTTGGGCAGCCATGGACTGCTGTATGAGAGATAGGATGGGCTGTAAGAATTTACAGTGGGTGTTGTGCTCTAAGGTGAGTGAGTTGGTGAAAATAAAAGAGAGGGAAACGGCAGTGGGCGAGAGGTGCATTTCTGGGCATGAATGTGTCGAAGAGAGAGAGAGAGAGAGAGAGAGAGAGAGAGAGAGAGAGAGAGAGATGGAAGACCCAAGTGAAAATGGTTAGCTATTATATAGATTGGTGAGTGTTGTGTGTGCTTTAATGTAAATAATGGGTGTGCATTAGTTGTGTATAGGAGTGTGTATATGTCTGTGTGAGTGGAGTGGAATGGTGAGTGCATATGTGGTATATGCTTGTGAAAAAGCTGTGCACGTGAAATGGGGGGAAACAACACTGTTGCTGTGCTGTTTTGGTATGCGTGTGTGAAAATGGTGAGTGTGCTATTAAGGTGTATATATATGTGAACAATGTGGGTGAAAATTTTGTGTTTGAGGAAGTGGTGTGGGCAGCAGCAGATGTGAGTTGTGTTCTGGGCAATGAAAAAAATGGTTGGTCAGTGAGTGCATTAGTTAAGAGAGCGCCGAAGGGAAAAAGAAGGGAAGTGCGGATCGGGTATTTAGTTAGCGTTAGACACGATGAGCATTGCATACTATACGGTGATCGTTAGCATACAAAATTTAACGGTATAGTACGTTCGGCCATATTAGAATTTACGACAAAGTTTCATAATTTTCTGAAATCACAAGTATTTTAGTATTTTCTGTAATTTCAGATTTGTAAAAACAATTTTGGAGCCTTTAAACCCTGAAAATGTTCTGGGGAAAATTAGAGTAGTGTTTATATAGTATAATAAAGACTCAGTATAAATTTGGTGATTTTTGGAATCGATTTGTTATCATTTTCAGTATCGCATTGAATTTAGAAAAACGAAAAATAAAGAAATAGTTTTTATGTCTTTTCAATTCTGATTTTAAATTCTATATATATATATATATATATATATATATATATATATATATATATATATATATATATATATTTCTTATAAAAATTATGGGACTTATTTTGCAGCTGGAAGTAATTTTGGCAATTTATGGATTTTTATTGCATTAAGGAAATTATTTTAAATTCGAAAATATTCAAAAATTCAGAAAATTCATATTTTGACTTTTAATAAGTTTTAAGCTAAAAAGGTGTTTTAGTGTAAATTATTATAAATTCTAGAGTGTCGTTACCCATTAAGAAGCGTACGAGGCATTCGGTTAGGTTAGCCGTGTGCGGGAACCGTTTGAGTTGCGCGATTTCGGGATTAGAAGTGAGCGTCGTCTGGGTAGTTGATACTAGGTTTATAGTATATTAGTACAGATTATGTTTTAACAAGTGGATTGCCAATATAGGTTATTCAGAAAAATATTGATCGAGGATTGGTAGCATCGCTTAGCTTGGACCGAGGTAAGGATTTTATGTCCGAACCCTATTTCGTTACTCTGTTTTTCAAATGCTTATAGAATAGTCTTACAAACTACATTGATTCAATTTTATGTTTGGTATAAAAGATGTTTTTGAAACTGTCCATGAAACCCTAATTTGAGCCTGATAGGGATCGTTTGGAATTCATGTTTCATGCTCATATGTTTATTGATCTGACCATCATAAAATACATATTTTGAGTTGTACTTATCTCTTTTCATGCTCATCTATTTATTGAATTCGATAATCGAAAAACATTTTCAATTGTAGTTTAATTCTTCTCAATGTTGACATGAGTTAGTAACTTGGGAGCCATAAGGATGGTCTGTATTGTTGGCGTTATAAGGATGGTTTGTTGGATGGGTTTAACTAGTACCTAGATGGACTAGTCAGTGTTACATATGCATATGTAAAGCGATCGAGCACTGCCGGGGTGGCTTTGCTTCTGTACCGCTCATGTCCAACGATTCCTGTTTATGTTTTATTGCACTTGAAATGTTTAGAATATTATCCATTCCTGCTTTATTATATCCGAAGTGTTTTCAACTGACTATTATTTAAGGGATTGAGTTAAATACTCATCCCAATGTTTATATCGTATTGTAGTGGTTTCATCGAAAACAAATCCCTCAAAGAGATGTTATTGGACTTGAATGTAAAATCATTCGTTTTGTTCATATTCGTCGAAACGCTTGAAAATACTCGTAAAAAGTTTTGTTTGACTCTATATGAAAAACTGTCCGAATCGTTTTGTGATTTTAAATCTTTGTGCAACTTTACTGGGCTCTCAAAAGCTCACTCCCCTTTGACTTCCTTTCCGCAGGTGACAGCCAGATTTAGGTTGAGGTTGCCAGCACAGATTAAAGCCGAGCTAGCTAAGGAATTTAAATTTAAGTTTAATACTGATCGTTAGAATCCCTGCGCGGGTAAATATTATTGTTTAATTTTTCTTAGACTTAGACTTAGACTTGGTATTTCAATTATGACAGTTGATTGAGAGCATAGTTTGATTTACGGATAGTTGTTCTGACAGCTTGTTGCATTATTTATTGAGGTTAAGGACGTTATTGTCTTAGTGTTATCGATCGATCGATTGTCTAACGTTCTGGAAAATTCCGGGATGTTACATCCTACGTATCCTCTGGGAAGGAATTAGACCAACGTACTTCCTCAAGATACAGGAATATTATTTGAAGCCGGAGCCAACAGTAACAACGAATGGTCGTCGAACAATACTACAAGGAAAAAATATTTGGAACCTAGTCCGGAGCCGGAGCCAACAGTAACAACGATTGGTCATCTAAGGATATTGAGAAATCATGTTTAAGAGCCGGAGTCAACAGTAACAACAGTTGGTCGCTTAAACATGAAATTACATCTAGAAGCTAGAGCCAACAATAACAACGATTAGTCGTCTAGTTGCATGGAAAGCTTATGACTAAGGGCCGGAGCCAACATTAACAACAATTCGTCGTTTAGCTATAAGGAAGTAATACTAGAAGCCGGAGCCAAAAGTAACAACGATTGGTCGTCTACGAATATAGAAAAGTCATGTCTAAGAGCCAGAGCCAACAGTAACAACGATTGGTCATCCAGATGTACAGAAAGCTTACGACTAAGAGGCGGAGCCAATAGTAATGAGATTGGTCGCTTAGTCATAAGTAAATATTCCCAGAAGCCGGAGTTAACAGTAATATTTGTTATCTAGGAATTTGGGAAACTCACTAACTAAGAGACAGAGCCAACAGTAACAATGATTGGTCGCTTAGGTGAATGAAGATGAATAGCGTATTTAAAAGTCGGTGCCAACAGTAACAACAATTGATCGTCTAGTCACACTTAGGGTTTCTCATTACATAACAGAATGGCCATTGAAAGGACACATGAACTGCCGGTCAATACTGTAACACAGTTGAAAGCATTGTTGATGTGGATCCTGACATATACAACCATATGGGATTGTTTACTGATGCAAGTGATCTATGTTTGAAAGACATTCCCTTTGATTTAGGAATAGCTATTGTGATATACTTTACTTTTCTTGGAACCAATGTCATGGTTTGCACTCTATGAGAATTCTATGGGGATGCATGTTTTCTTTGAAACTGTTGGGGCAAAACCTACAACAGTTAATTATCCATGATCAAATATAGGGGCAACTAGAAATGAAGCTGGGAACTTTACGTATAAAATGAGGAAGAAAGTGAGAGTGATAGTGATGATGTTGATGAGGAAGAGATGCATCACACTAGTGATAAGGAAAAATTAAGTGGGACTAATGAAGCCTTAGGGGGCAATTGATGAAGAGCCTATGACAAATGAACATCAGTTAACTGAAGATTAGTTGTCAAATTGTGATGATGATAATTAAACCCCCTGTACAACTGTGGGGAGAGTTTGGATGCTCAAACAGTAATTGTAGATTGATAAATAAGGGGAAAGATGTTTCAACATAGGGCAAGTGAAAAAATTGAATTGTATAAGGGTTTGTTGTATGAAGATATCAATCATTTTAGGTCAAATTTGAAGGATTATTATACTGAGAATGGGTTTAAGCTAACTAGAGATAGGAGTGAAAAAAGAAGGGTTGCTGCCTACTGTGGCAATCCATCATGTAGTTGGAGAATATATGCATCCATAGTCCTGAATGGAAAACTTGTAAAATTAAGAAATTTGGCTCTGAACATTCTTGTGTTATGGGAAATACCAACAAAGAGGCCAATTCCACTTGGATTGCACGGAAGCTGATTAACTATATTAGGGGAAATCTTGATATTACTTTAGATGGCATGCAAGAACTATTTCTAGAGAACTATAGGCAAAAAAAGAAGACAATACAATAGATTAAGGGGTCTCACGCTGAGTCATATACGAAGCTATGGATGTATGGGCATGAGATGATGTAAGCTAATCCTGGTAGCCTGTTTAAGCTTGAAAGTCGAAGAGTTTCACCTAACTTGGATTTGCCTCATTTCCATAGGCTGTTCTTTTCGTTCTTAAGGAGGTGGTTAGTCATTCTGAAGTGCCAATAATTGTAACGCCCCCAATTTGTTAGAGCATTTATATCAAATAAATTAAGTTTAAGAAAACCTCAAAATATCAAAAGTCTCCAAAGTGGTCATTCAGAGCATCTACTAATCAATCCCAGAGATACATCAATAAATGCCATAGCAGTCTAAAGCATTTATATAATCCAAATTACTCCGACACGGAATTCCAAAATAAAATCTAAACAAATTCAATTTCACTTACTTTTTACATCTAAAAAATACTAATACTAACTCTGAGATAAAAACCGCTAGCTCTCAGTCACACAGTTAGCCCTGTAATCAAATCTCAACTACTGATCACCTGAAAGGAAAACAATAAGCGAGTGAGCCAAATGCCGAGTAAGGCCACTCAATGGACCAATCAAAAGAATAGAAAAGTGTTTGAGAAAATAAAATTACGGAGGTACAGACCTTTAACAGAATAGATACCAGACAAGATTTCTAAATGTCAAAATATATTTTCGTACAAAGACAGAATTTAAAATGTCAAAATATATCCTTGTACAGAGATAGACAGTAGAGAGCCGTGCAGAATAAGGTCACACATGCCATCACTGACACGCAGGACAAGGTTCAGAAAATAAGATCGCGATCTCTATCTCATCCCACTAAGTTAGCCCGCATTCCAATCCACATGGGTAAGTCAGAAAACAGAAAGTCACATACACTTTGACATGACTCACAGAATTTCTACACTTAAGATAAAAAAAAACAAATTAGCGAGATACTAACAAGTGGCCTAGACTGTGTAAACTAATGGATCATATACACTTCGCGGCATGTGGCTCATGCCAAGTGTCGCTGATAATTTACACACAGTCTGTGACCGAAACATAGACAAATGTTCGCAACACAATCCAAAAAGGGGTATCTGAAACAATTTCTAAATGCACGATTTAAATCAAAGAGGGAAAAATAGCATGTTCGCAAATGGAAAACTCAAAAATAGATTTTTGAAAGGGATTCCAGGACATTAGAGGCGTTAAAGTACAACAATCTACATGTGGCAGATCATCTAAATTTTTTATAAGCCGGTAGTACAGCCAAGAATTTAAGAAGAATTTGATGAAGGCTTTTCAACGATGAACATATGGAACATAACTCATTATTTTGCAAATATTAACAATAAAGTAATGAAGATGACAACAACACTGTTAAGAAAATAGAGGAACCAAGGATCTTTTCTGCTTTTTGGGGTAATTATTATGGCTAGAAAAGGAAGGAGAAAGGAGGCAGAGAGGACGTTGCATAAGCAATCGTGCTGATCCCCACCTGATTCAACGGATAGAAGCCAAAAACAAACGGAACAAGTCTATCCAAAGTGTGGGTCAAAGAAATAAATCACACTCTCAACATTTACAATGTCCTTCAATAGATTGACATTCAGAAGAGCCCAGTACCACAGAAAATTTATGACTGACTCGCAAGAGTCTTGTCAAAAACAGCTGTAGCACCTACGACAAAATTAACGTGAATGGCAAAAACGAATGAACAAGGCCAACAAAACAGAGTCAAATCCGCCAATTACTTATATAGGTGTCAAACATGGAAAACCATTGCATAACCTTTTGCAATATCGTAACAGGAATCCGACGATTATATTTTAATTGAAGACCAACAAATGTAACGGGTACAAAATAAAAGCTAAGGGGTCCGAACACAATTCAAATTAAAGGAAGTAAATCCTTACCTCTAATTGCACGATTAACCCAAATTTTGATCTTCTTAATCCAATTGTATCAAAAGTCCTAAACATTAACATGCCCAAAAATTCCAATTAAGTTCTAACAACGAAGAAAATTCATAGGATTCATAATCTCAAATCAATAATCAAATTAAATTCTTACCTCAAAGCAATTTGTAAAATCTCAAAAAGTCTCTTCTTAGGGATTCTTTGGAGGCTCTTATGAAGCTTCTTGTGCTTCTATGGAATATGTATTGAACGTAAGTATCAGACACTTCAAAATATTTTCAAAATATCCATTACCTCCCCAAAATTTTCTAATTTAATAAATTAGTCAAACTAAAATTCAAATTTTATAGAAAATTGGGCCATCTAACCCCAAAAGTATAACCCACTCTTCAAAAAGAAAATTTTGAGTTGCTTCTTAGGACCATGTGATAAGAGGAAATTACAAAAACGCCCTTAAAGACAAAAGTAATTTTTTAAAAACATATTTAAATATTCGGGGTCTAACAGTAACTAATGTGTCCGCCAAAGATGCAAAGCTCACCTCAAGATTTTGGAAGAGTTTTTAAGAAAAAATGGGAACGAAATTAACCACGAGCATGGCCTTTTACCCTCAAATAGATGGCTAATTTGAATGTATGATACAAATACTGGAAGATATGTTGAGAGCATGCATTATTGATTTTGGCAGAGCATGGGATAACAATTACCTTTAATCAAATTCTCCTACAACAATGGTTATCAAGGGAGCATTGAAATGGCTCCTTATGAAACTTTGTATGGCCGAAGATGTTGCACACCTATTTGTTGGAATGTAGTTAGGAAACAAAGACTACTCGCTATGGTGAACTGCCTCGGAAAAAATCCTTGAAAGAATTTTAATTCAAAGTCGTCATCTTATTTAAGTAAAGAAAAATCAAAAAGTGACTCAAAGGTTTCCAAAAGGACAAAGAGTCTATCGAAACCACAAGAGAGGTTCAGGGACTTACGCAATAGAAGGTGTTGGGCACCTGCCACGCCCTTTCATTTGTTTTATTGAATTTAGCCTTAAGAACATGTAACATACAACACATGAATAAACTAACCCTTAGTTAATTTTATATTTTTGGCTTCAACTCAACATTGGGGGTCGAATTTTCGGTCGGAATCGGAATCAAAACCGTCATAATTCGATTCTAATTCTACAGGAGATAGTCTATAGTTTAAGACTTAGACTTAGATCTAAAAAGAGTAAAAGACTCTTTTTTGTTATTTTTGAATTGAAATGTGACTATGGCAAATGAGAGATAATCCATATGATTTCTTCTAGAAAACTACTAAAATTTACCTTTAGATGTAGCTTACCTTGAAGGCTCGGGGATGTTCTCTGAATGATCCACAATGCAAAGAGTATGAAGACGTTTTGAAGGTAGTTTGAATGGTGAGAATTCTCGAGAGAGACAACATATCACTTCACAAGGAAATGGTACTCAGCCTCTAAAGTGAATTAAGCTCTTTCAGTTTTCAGACCCCTAAAAATGAAGGTCAAGGCCCCTTCTTATAGTGCTCAGAGTCGCAGAATCTAACAAGATTAGCAATCCCAATCTGCAAGGCTGGAGATACATAAAATAAGTGATAAAATCATAAATTGATAAGAGTTAACTAAGGGGCCGGTTAGTCGAAACGGCCAGTTCACCCCAAAAATTAAAAATACATTTTTTTAAATTTGAGGCATTATCTGATCTTATTTCTTATAATTATCTATGATATCGTAAATAGGGTGTACCAGATTCAGGATAATTCATTTCTTAACCAAAAAATAGATTGATTTCATCTTTACATCATGGATAATTCATGGATTATTTCCTTAAAACAAACTAAATCAATTAGAATAATCTAGACCTTGGACTGGACTGGACTCATGCAGTTAGACTGGACTGATGGACTGGACAAGTCACTAGGCTAGACCAATAGACTGGACATGCCACTAGACTAGACTTAAACAATTAAACTAGAGTGGACTATATTAATTAATTAAGTCAGATTACTAAGCCTAAACCCAATAATGCACTCTAAATAATAATAAAGTCCATGATTTACTTAATTATTTATGACTATAAAAATACGGTGTTTACGGAGTCCCTCGGTGATAAAGTTCGCTTACGGGCAAACATCACAAAAAAAGAATAATACATTTTTTGTAATAGAAACACGAAAAAGACTACATGACTCAAAGACAAACTGAACGACAATGACATAGATATGAGGTCAAACCTTTATCGGCTTCTAATATCCTTAAAAAAAGGAATTAGAACAATGTAGTTCGCGAAGGATAAGAATATCGTATGAAGCTGGAGCCAAGAGTAACAGCGACTGGTCATCCATAAATTTGAAAAACTCATGTCCCTAAAAGCTGGAGCCGACAACACATCACTAAGTGGCTGGTTGTTTGGGTAGACAAGGATAGCATGTCTAGAAACAGGAGCCAATAACGCATCACTAACCGGTTAGTCGTCTTGTTGGAAGGGAAATATCATGTCTAGAAGCTGGATCCAACAATACGTCACTAAGCGGTTGGTCGTCTAGGAGGATGAAGATACCATGTCTAGAAGTCAGAGCCAACAACACGTCATCAGGTGGTTGGTCACTTAGGTATAAGAAGAAAGAAGATCCTAAAAGCTGAGCTAATAATGCGTCACTGGGAGATTGTTCGCTTAGGTATACAAGGAGAGTTGATCCTAAGAGCCGGTTGGTCGCTTAGGAAAACTGACATTTTAAGGGCCAGAGCCAACAACGCGTCACTAGGCGGTTGGTCGTTTCAGAAAACCAACATGTTCAAGGCTGGAGCCAACAACGCGTCACTAGTAGGAACAGGAACTTTTAGGAATATCACTCAAAGCCAGTGCCAACAATGCCAGAAAGACAGGTGGTCATTGAGTGTGAAACATTTCAATTTAATTGATACATAGAAAAACGTTACTTCTAGTAACATGCATGGGATTTTGCACTGGCCTTACACCATACAAAAATCACCGAACTGAGTGACATATTTGAAAATTTTGGGTTGTGAAACAACCCAAGGATAAGATAATGAACATAAGCATGCAAGCAGAAAAATGCTGGATAAAAATGCCCTCGGGCAAATGAACATGTATCTTATGGAATGCATAGGCAGGCAAACATACCAAACTATATTAATCATGTAAACATACTAAGCATGCAAGTACACAAGTATGTATTTTTCATACTCCCTCCGTCCTTTACAATTTGATCATATTTCCTTTTTGGGTCGTCCCACAAAAATTGATCACTTCCAAATTAAGAAAGATTGTAGATACTTTTACACATTTACCCTTTTTATACTTTTTTATTCTATTTCTCTCTTTATTTAACTCTCTACCAACTCATTTTCTCTTTCCTGGCCCATCACTTTATACTTTTTTATTTTATTTCTCTCTCCACATTTAACACTCTATCAACCAAATTTCTCTCTCTTCCCCCCTCACTCTAAACAGTAAAATAGAAAAAACACACAATATATAACCTAAATCATTAATATGCATGCAAAATAAAAGTGATCGAATATTAAGGGACGGAGGGAGCATTTTTTTGGTGGGTTCGAAACTGGTTGGTCGATTAGAACCTAGGAGAGTTCTGAAGATTTGAAATTTTTGATCGAAAACCGGCCAGTTAGTCGGCAGTTGAGAAATTTTTGGAGTTTGGACATGAAAATCGGCCTCTTAGTCAGCCGCTAAGGGAACTTTCAAAATTGAAATGTCAAAAACTGGCTGGTTGGTCAATCGCATTGACCAACTTAAATGATAAAAATCGGTCGATTGGCGGCCCAATTTTGTGCATGAATTTAGGATTTTTTTTCAAACAATTTTAACTCAATCCAACCCTAATCACTTTTAAATTTCTTTTCTTTGAGACTTCTAGAACGTGTAATCTTGCCCTAGTCACACCCCTAGCTTATACATTTAACCCATCTTCTTCCAATCTCTCTCCATTCCACTGAAACATGGATGAATACATACGAACTCCAAAAGGCCATGAGGGAGGTCCTCAAATCATGAAGATTACTCGATTTTGACCAAAGAATTGGTCGGACGATTGTTCCTTGCTCACTCTGGAGCAAGGAACTCATCTTAGTAGTCTCTTTTTTGCAGAAGAGTTGAGTTTGGCTCGAATTTTTCCTTCCCCCACACACTATTTCTCCTTACTTCACACATACACCATATCTATGAAAAATAGGACCCACATATAAGGTTTTTCATGCAATTCACACATGAACCGGGCTGTTCTCTGTATTTTCTTCCTCATTTTGTGATTTATAGCCCCTTCCTACGAATATGCATTGTAGGGGCTCCCTCAATCTCGTTAGAGAATGGTGGGCAAAAGTTCCTGTACCTATCAAGGCTAGGGTAGTCGCTAGAGGTTTTGGTCCTTTTTTAAATAGGTTTCATGCCTCAAACCAGAGCAAAAATCTGTCTAGTTGAGCATTGTAGGATTCCACCAACACCATTCACATGCTCGTCGGGGAGGCTACAGTCATCTTGTTCGACTTCACAAAATCACAAGCGTTCGTTCTTGAGGGAGGCTTGTACCCTGGGCTCATGATCTAGACAAAGATTGAGACCTCGTTATTCGGTTGCTCGGTTATGAACCTTTTTACAAAAAAGGTGATGCAATCCTATTGGCTACCCTTTGTGCGGTGATGGACCAATTTGTTAGGGGATTTTTGTTGTATTCTACGAGAGAGACCTTTTTAGCAACGGAGATGACTTCGTTCAGCTTTGGTGCCTACGAGCTTTGGAGATAATAAAAGAGGTCAAGGAGTACAGTTAAGGTACTCCCGCTCTAGCATATGTGTTTCGATCCATGGGTGTAGTGTCTAGAGGCAGTCCCTCAGCTTGATGAGATGCTGTGATATTTGGGAGGTATGTCTATGCTCTTAGGTTATTTTTTGATTATTCCCTGCATGTTCTAGAAATTTTCTCACATATGGTGTATGTACATAGATTTAGGTGTATCTCACATATGGTGTATGTACACAAAATTTTCTCACATATGGTATATCTCACCTGGGGGAGGCATAAACTGGCAAGACTACACCGACGATGAACCGAAAGAACTTGTGGAACCTTTATAAGAGGAGTTCTGCCTAGGAGATAGGGTGCTTCACCATCACAATCGGGATACCGATGTTCGGATTCCGGTCGCCCCTCCCGAGAAGATGTACTATATGATGAAATTGGATGAGGGCTTGAGATAGAGTCTCTTTAGGGGGATCAGCATGTCTTTCCTTTGATGTTTGAATGACCCTTGTACATGCGAGGCATTCATGAGGGAAGATTTGGCTCCTCCTATGACCTTAGAATGGTTAAAGAAGATAAAAAAAAGATAGGGCAGCCTGAGAAAAGAAGGGAAAGGTCAAGAAGGAGGCCGATATGGCTGAGGGTATCCCATTCTCTTCATGGATGGTGTCAATCTTCTTAAGGGGGAAGATAGAGGAGCAAGAGCCGATCCTAAGTCGGAGAAGACTCCATGGTGTATGGGCTTAAGGAGTTGGCTAGGACCCACACGGTAATCTCTAGACTCAAATTAATTACTTTCTTTATTATCTATTCATGCTAGATATTGATTATGTGCCTTTTCTCGATGTAGGTCCTATTTGGTGCTTAGATATGCTTATTAGATGATCCATAGCCTCAAGGGCATGGTGTCTGACTATCAGGATTTCTTGTCCATGTATGGAACCTCAGGAGGAGGCAGTGGAGACGTCTACTCCTACACCCTTGGTGCCCCCTTCGAGAGGTGGATCGAGTGGGTGATCGAACTCCATAGAGCTCCTGGCCCCTACTATTGCTACCCCTAGGGCGACTCCTGTCATTTTAAAGGGTAAGCATGTAAAGACAAGGGCTATGACGCATACTTTGGATAAGAAGACTAAACCACAGTTGACCTCTTATAAGGGTAAGGATGTGGCTACTGGGAGCAAGAAGAAGGCTCCAGCCCTTCTATACGGCAAAGGAAAAGTCATTCCGGGCTTCTGAGGAGGAAAAATATGCAAGGGGTGACGAGGAAGTAACAAAGATTGAGGCTAACGAAGAGCCAAGTGAGGAGGTCGAAGAGTCCATCGGCGAGAAGGAGCCTAGCCCCTGGAGATCCTGGAAGAAGATCTGAAGATGGTTGCTGCTTAGCTGAGGTCTAGATTAGGCCTAGAGATTAGAGTCCTTTAAGGACCTTTCATTTCAATCATATTGATGTAACCAAACTCTTATTTTTCGTGACTTGAGTTAAAACTACTCAGTTAATTCATATTTTAATATGAACTCTATCTATATGCTCACACACATGCATATAAAAGAAAGGAGGATGGGCTTGAATTGATTGGAAAATTTGACAATGGGTCGGGCACTTGACAGGGACAGGGTTTGGCCTAAAAATAGGCATACTTTGTGAATTTGCACAGAAATTGACTAACCGGCCAGTTAGTTAGTGGCCAAAAATATTTTTCAGTGAGAACCCGCCAATTGGCCAGAACCTAACTATAATTTTAAAGCAAAAGTCAGGCGGTTGGTTAGAGACAAAATCAAATTTTTAAGTAAAATTGGCCTATTGGTCAGAAGAAAATTAGATTTTCTTGGACAAACTAGACGGTTGGTCAGAAAAATAAAGTAGGGGTGAGCACAAAACTATTCAAATCGATCCAAACTGAACTAATCCAATCCGAACTGTTTAAAGATCTTAACGGTTTGGTTTCACATTTACCAAATCGACCTTGGTTTGGTTTGGTTCACGGTTCACATTTTTTAAACTGATTCCAAACAGAATTGTACAGAACCGAACCGACCTATGATATGTTAATTTATTTTTAGCAGCATTCCATTGATAACGACACATATAGGGGTACTAAGAAAACCAAAATAAACAAATCTTAAAAGTTAAAAGAAACAAAAATATTGATGACACTTATAACATAAAAAATTTGGGACAAATATCTGGTTTATATTTACTCATTCATCAATGAGAACTTATATATCGAATGAGACAAGATTTATGCAATTAAAAAAATATATAACTTCAATTAGTAGTGTGTAAAAGAACAACGTCTTTAAGTGGGCGCAAGCCGATCCAAACCGACTAAGCTGAACCATTTAAACCGACCAAACCAATGGTGTTTGGTTTTATTCGATTCACAATTTTTCAAATCAAGGAGTAATGGTTAGGTTTGTGGTTTGATCCCCCAAACCAAACCATGCTCATCCTTAAGATGGACCATCAAATATGCAAAACAAATGGGAAAATTCATCATGAGCCCTAAGGAATGTGATGGTTCATGAAGACATTCTCCGTACAACATGCAAGTTCTGGGATGTAGACAATCATGTCATGCGTTTTAGTTTAAATGAATTATGCGCTACTTTTGAAGAATTCTCTACTCTCCTAAACATTCTGGTCAACCTTCTAATTGTTGTTCCAATCATCCAAGATAGTTATGCTAAATCTCTCAAGACTTTGCTGAAGATAAAAAAAATTAGCGTGCCTGATCCTTCATCCGCGGTAAAGGTATTCAGCTCTATAGGGATAGAATATTTTTCTGCTAAACCAACTAGTCATGATTAGGATTGGGATTCCCTACTGTAACTCATGGTTACAGTAGGGTGCTGTACCCATTTGTGTTAGAAAGGGGGAGAGAGAGTGGGGGCTGTAACCATGGTTACTCTCTCTCTTCCCTCTCTCTCTTCCCCCTCTCTCACAAAAATGGGTACAGTACCCCTGCTGTAACATATATATATATATATATATATATATATATATATATATATATATATATATATATATCCTGGGGTTACTGACGTCTGACATATTGGCTCAGGTGTCTACCAAAGGTAAAACTAAAATTCCCTTAGTGGTAGTAGAAACTTTACATGGTATAATTGATGTGCATAAGAATTCAAGTGTTCCTTTCGGTGGTAGCCCCTTGCTGATGTATATATGGTTGTTGGATCACATGCATCTGATATCCAAACCTACTGGAAGGGTATAGCCCCCAATGCTTTCTGTTCTTGGCCTCCACCCTTTGAATGTCGTTCAGGCATAAACGAATAGACTCGCTTCTTCTGTGTATGGGATTCCAAAGATATTTGTTGATTCTATCCTTGGCGGTTTTGTGGTTCGAACCTGCAGACTTCATGAGATCATTGTGTTTTTCTCTTGGGGCATTGATATTCTACTTTTTACTTTACCTATCGAATTCTGAGACAGTTTGGATACAGACAGGCTATTTCAGACTTCTTTAGTACCTTTGTTGCCATAAAAAAATATCATTAGCCCCTATGTAATCAAAATTGGTCTGAAGGGTCGAGGTTCTCCTTATTTTAATGTATTTGTTGGAGGCAATACCTTCGTTGACTGTATGGACCCGGCTGCTCTAATGTTGTCTAAAGAGCATGTTTTTTAGTTCTGGTTTCATGTTGTTAAGAAAGTTCAGCCTTTAGAGAACGGGTTGAGGGCAAAGCTGATACTAGATTATTCGAGTGCTTGCAAAATAAGATATCCGAAACAAGCCAAAAATAAATCTCGTACTGCTATCGAGTTGGGACCAAATGTATCTAAGTCTGGAAAATCTTCTTAGAGTATAGTTCAATGTTTTCGTCATCCCCAAACTAAAGGCGAAGTCTGGGTTACTTGGATCAAGCAGTCTTGGATTGGTTCCCGATTGTTCAAGGAGAAGTTTGATGTTAACGGGAATCCAATATGGTCTTTGCATATTGATGAGCCTCAGCGACACCTTTTTTTGCTGCTTAAAGAGAAACCGCCAAAAAGGACTCCTACTATCAAAGCTACGCAGAATAAAAAAGCTAACATGGATGCTTATTTTTAGGGTCAGTTTGATTGTAAGGCTAATAAAAGCAAATAGAAGGTGGATCAGAGACTGGCTTTATAAGGGAGAAGTTGGAGGATGTAATTCTGGTGTCTCAAAGGTTGACTTACAAGAAAAAGTGTGGAGACATGGTATTCAATCATAAACGATGAAAACAGTCCAATTGCAAAGAAGATGAAACAGATGCTGATGGATATCCCATAGGTTGCTGATAGGACCTAGAATTGTTTTTTGCCCTAACTTTTGTCTAGGCCTCCCTTTGCAGAATTCTCATCATAGCAGACATTTTTTATTTTTTTCTAGTATTTTTTTATATTCATTTTTTCCTTGCCGCAACTTTTGCCTAGAGTTTTCGTCCTAGCGAGCATTATTATTTTTCTCAGGAATGTAATCAGCATCTTAGCCAATGAAGAAAAAAACTTTTATTTAAATTTGACTGCACACGAGGTAACTTTACGGCCTGCCTACATACCTCCATTTATGTGTGTACTTCATTTTCTATGTGCTGAAAAATATCTTAAAGAGGATCACGTTGTTCATAGTTCAATACAAAATTCGTTCAAGCATAATATTTTTTTAGTTGATCTAAATTGACCAATTATGACAACTTAACGCCACCTAAATCGACTTACAACGCTGCACCCCTTGTCATGATTTGCTTGACTATATAAGGACCTGACCAGTTGGGTTCAAACTTTTTCTCATGGCTTCTAGATTTATCCAATGTTCTCTTTTAACATCAAATCTCCTTCTTTTGACCGCGTCCCTTCACTCACTTGTTAGAGGCTCGGGTAATCTACTTCTGATAACCATGGATGTGATAAAATATTTTCAATTTTTTCCTCGCCTGATGACGCCAACTCTTCGAATTGGTGTCTTACCCAATCTTCCTCGGCTATTTGATTATTTGATTCCCTAACAGCTCCCTCAGGGAATTAATTTCCAATTCTATTAGGAGTATGGCCTCCATGATGTAGACTAGAGAATATGGGGTAGCCTCGGTTGATGTTCTCACCGATGTCCTATAGCTCCAGAGGGCATAAGGGAGTTTATCTTGCCAATTCCTACAGGAATCCATCACTTTACTTACACGCTCTTGATGTTCTTGTTAGCTGCCTCGACAACCTTATTGGTTTGTGGTAGGTACTGTGATGAGCGATGTCGGATGATACCGTACTCGGCTAGGTTTATAACCTATCCTTCAAAATGTAGGCAAATTATATTTGTTTGGATAAACTGAGCCACCATTCTAGCACTGAGCATGACATATGAAGCGGCTTCCACCCACTTCGTCAAGTGATCCATGTCTATCAATATGAATTTATGTCCATTAGAGGCTTTAGGGCTGATATCCCTTATTACATCTATTCCCAAAAGTGAAAATGGCGAGGGAGAGGTCACGTTGTATAGCTCTCGGGGAGGGAGTTATTGTAAGTTGGCATACACCTGGCATTCATGACATCTCTTCACATACTCAACACAATCTTGCTCCATCGTATTCCAATAATATCCCTATAAAAGGATTTTTCTTTGTTAACATTCCTCCATTCATATGCGGTCCACATTCCCCTGCATGTATATTCACCATGATTTGATTACCCTCTCTCTCTCGGTTATGCATAACAGGTGTTCCCCATCATTGTGTCTTTTATACAATCTTTGGTCACACATGACTAACTGTGTCGCCTATCTTCTCAAAGCTACTTGATCTTTTGTAGAACATCCTTAAGGATATTTCTATTTTGGATAAGATTTTGCACATTAGTATACGAAGGCTAGGTTACTCCGTCTTCTTCTACAGGCACTATTATGAAGCAATAAGCAGGTCGATCCCTTTTCTGTATCACAAATGCTTCTACCTCATGTCCTTTGGGCATGTCAACCATGCAAGGGTGCCAAGGCATTGGCAAAATTATTCTTGACCCGGGATAGGTAATGGACTTTCACATCCTCAAACTCATTTAAGATTTTCAAAAAGATTGGCATGATATGCTTGTAGACATTCATCTATGATCCTCCACATACCTTGTGTCTAGTACATGATCAATGCTGAGTCCCCTTATATTCTAATCTCTCGAGCTCCTAGGTTTAGGGCCATATCTAAACCGATGATACAAGATTCATATTTGACGTTGTTCTTAGTACCATTGAATGTTAGCTTGATTGTTATGGGTGAATGATCTCCGTTTGGTGAGATTAACAATATTCTTACTCCAAAACCTTTGCTATTTACAGCTCCATTGAAATACAACTGCCATCTCATTTTTTATTCAACAATGCGTACTCCTTCGTCTAGTAAACTCGCCTTCCATTGGGAATACAACTGCCATCTCATTTTTGATTCAACAATGCATACTCCTTCCTCTAGTAACCTCGCCTTCCATTAGCAGGTATCATCTGTCCAACAATTGGCTAACAAGTAGGCGACAGCCTATCCTTTGATCAAATTCCCTGTGACATTGATGATATCAAATTGGGACAATAGCGAAAGCCATCTGGCTGTGCTATTAGACAGGACGGGCTTCTCGAACGAGTATTCATAGGATCCATCTAGCTAACAATCTAATCATATACGCCAAAATGTAGTGCCTCAATCTTTGCATTACCCAAACCAAAGATACACGCATCTTCTTTAGGGATGAGTAATTCACCTCTCCCTGGGTTAACTTCTTACTAATATCATATATAGCCCACTCAACCAACGAATTCTCCAAATGTTGGGCTAGCATGGCTCTGATCGCGGACTAGGTCATGGTTAAGTATAACAACAAAGGGCTACCAAGTATTGGCGGGCTTAGGATTGGGGGATTGTTAAGGTATTGTTTGATTTTGTGAAAGCCTTCTTGGCATAGGGGGTTCCACACTTTGCTCGAATCATTCTTCAGCAGTTTAAACACAGGCTCACAAATCATGGTAAGCTGGGATATGAATACCAATATATTTGATTCTACCCAAGACTCCTTGGATCTCCTTCTTGTCTTGGGTGGGGGCATTTAAACTACGGCTTTGATTTTGGCTGGTTCTACATCTATCCCTCTTTTGGTCACCATGAAACCTAGCAGATTCCAGGCTGTAACCCTGAAGACACATTTCTATGGATTTAGCCTAATGTTGTACTACCTCAACCTTTCAAAATATTTTCTCAATATTGTGTAATGATCCTCCCATTTCTTGGACTTGAGATGATCATATCATCCACGTACACTTCTACCTCTTTATGAATAATATCATGGAATAAGGTGGTAGTGGCTTGTTGGTATGTAGCCCCGACATTCTTCAAACCGAAAGGCATCACTGTGTAATAAAAGGTCCCATGGAGTTGTGAAGGCTGTCTTTTCGTAGTCCTTAGGAGCCATCTTTATCTGGTTGTACCCCGTAAAGCAATCTGCAAAGGATACCAACTCATGCTCGGCTGCATTGTCTATGATCAGGTCTATGGTGGGCAAAGGGAAATCAACTTTGGGAGAAGCCTAGTTTAGGTATCGGTATCGGTATCAGCAGTCAACACATACCCCGACTTGACCAGAAGGTTTGGAAACGGGTACGATGTTGGCTAGCCAAGTAGGGTGCTGAATCACTCTGATAAATCTAATGTTGAGTAACATCATTACCTCCTCCGTAGCCTTGAGGGACCACTCCAGTCTCAACTTGCAGAGTTTCTGTTTAATAGGTTTAGCTTCGGGTAGGATATGTGGGTGGTGTTCCATAATTGATATGTCTATAATGGGCATGCCACTATATGATCAAGCAAAAACATCAAAAAATTCCCTAAGGAGTGCAATAATCTCTTCTTTTTCTTTCTCATCTAGACCAGCCCTAATTTTGATTTCGTTAAAATTTTGGGGGTGCATATGTTAATTTTGACTATTTCCTCGGCCATTGGCTTGACATGACAAGATTCTCGATTTTCAATTTGTTTCATCATTTTTTAAATATTTTTTGGGTCCATTAGGTATGACTTATTATTAACTGAGTTGATTAATTCATCGTAACCTATATCAGCAACCAAGGGATAATTGAAATAAATTATCATATTATCAATCAAGTGGTCTAGAAAAACATAGTAAGTAAGCGAGTTTGAATTGGCTAAGCTGACATAAGCATCCAAGCCTTCCAGTTTCGGAGCATCTGTGGCACTTTTGTGATCTCTAACACAATTAGCAGTCCGTGCACGATCGTTCAGTTATGTGCATCACCCAATGCTGGAATGATCAGGCTTGTTGGGTTTATGATCTAGTTATCCACTTCATCGATAAGCACGAGATGAACATATCAATGAAACACGTTATCATTGCTTCTAACTTCAGGAAATCCATCAAATTTGAAACTCTTTCAGTACACAGCATGGCTTGTAGTGGCAGTTCTTCATCTTTCACCCACTCGCAGCCATAGAATATCTCTCATCCTTTAATCTGCTTCCCAATTTTGACACTCTAAACTAGCTCTAGAGATCCATAGAAGGCCCCATTCTCTTCTTCTTTGACAAACCATTCGTTCATGGTAGGGATCTGGGTCATGCTTGGGCACTTCTATTTCTTCTTGTCTACATTGGCTTAAGTTTCTAGATTGCTTCCTTCTTTTCCCTTTTAGTTAGCTTGTATGCTAAGCCAAACTAGTCCTTCTTGTTTTGACGTTTGGAAAGCTAAAAATTCCCTCACAGTTCTAGCCTAAGCCTTTTCTTGGGATGTAACAAAATTTTCTCAACACAGGGAGTACAGTCGTGCTGCTGTAAGGGGCAAGATTGAGGAAATTTTCATCGAGACAAACTTTCTCATACTCGAGACACTGAACTGGGTAAACCATTCTAAATTCACTGAGTAGAACGTCCAAAGAATCATGTGGCACCCGAAGACTGACATTTTCTACTTGTCCAATCTGCGGTAATTGAGAATCCCCTATTATAATGAAGACGTCATTATCCAGCACAAACTTAGACTTCTGGTGCAATGTAGAGGGTATTAAACACACCAATTGTGTCCAAGGCCTTCCCAAAATGAGTTTAAATGTGGCAGGTTTATCAACACTTCAAATTCCACACAAAAACTGGTGGCTCCCATAGTTATCGGGAGTTTTACTATACCAATCACTTCTCTTTAAGTATTGTCATAAGCTCGGATGACTTGATTAAAAGGGGTGAACTCTGATGGGTCAATGTCATGGGTTGAACAATGGGTAGGGACAAAATTTTATGGCAAAACCATTGTCTATAAAGATTAAGGGAACCCTCTTATCAAGGGCTCACATAGTGATATTGAGTGGGTCATTCATCATGGCTCGGTCCTGATTTGGGTAGATTTGACTAGGAAAAGGTAAGGTCATTTTTGTAAAGTATAGCCCCCAACACTTGGGATAGGTCTTCCTGCTGGGTTTGGATTTGGGTTTTGTTGAGTAATTTGATTAGGGCTTGACGGTGGGAGTAAGAGGCACATAGCAGTCCCATAAAGAAATGTTGGCTTAGGTTGTCTTCAACTATCTAAGGACTTCATTATCAGGGAAGGTCTTGAGAAAATAATTGGTCAAAGCTGGCTGTGGCAGGGTAAGTTACACTCAGCCTGATCGGGTCAGGTGGGATACTGAGCACTATATCAGAATATAAACCCGATTTCTTCATCATACTCTTTCTTAACAGTGAAGGCCTTTCTTTCCATCAACTCCTCCCATGTACACATCACAAAACTGCACCAGAAAATCATATGTGAACACTAACTTCTAAACTGGCTGGCTGGAATAATAGAGATGGCTGAACCCATAACTGGTCGATTGTCATTAATGGAGTTAACCCTGTGAGGCGACAAGGGTTTTTTCATACATTTAGCCTAACTAGAGGGGAGACTTTGCCCTTGACGATGAGGTCTTGAATGACATGTTGAAGCTCAATGCATCACTGTGTAGAGTGGACTTGAGGGACAATCTATCCTCGGGGTTCATGGTTAGGGCACTGAGGTCTAAAAGGTCATCGGCTCTCCTTATCCTAGCGATTTGGGACTCATGTGCCGCCAACTTGTCTTTCCATTCAGGCATCGTAGGGGGTTTTACTTCATTATCCTCAGACTCATACAGCCAACCAAATTCCAGAAATTTCCTTTTGTCATCTTTGTTCTTCTTCTGGTTCTTTCTTACCTCTTATCTTGAGGTTCTCCAATTCTTAAGCGGTTTGGGATTATTGCTCTGTTA
The DNA here is from genome assembly GCA_033070095.1 of Escallonia herrerae. Lineage (NCBI taxonomy): Eukaryota > Viridiplantae > Streptophyta > Magnoliopsida > Escalloniales > Escalloniaceae > Escallonia > Escallonia herrerae. Next base: position 34,320 of record JAVXUP010003261.1, on the reverse strand, counting down.
GGATTGTAAAACCATTATGAAGATCCTTCTGAAGTTCACTAATGATACGGACCAAATCAGCGATCTACAAGAATTCCCCGGCCATTAGAGTTTGCGAGAGCTTTCCAAACGAGTCTCAATACTAACCACGCTTAGCCTTAATTGTATGGGAAAAATTTTCAATAATTAAATTACACATACATAGAGATCGAGTTGGCTGGATCATACCCTAATAAAGGTGCAAAGAATCTTTTTTTGTTTTTGGGGTGTTTTTTTGAATTTATGAAATGTGGGAAGAGAACTTCTGTTTATCTAGTAAGAAAACCGACTGGTTGGTCAGAAGGGTTAGGGTAATTTTCTAGACATATTTTGTGAAATTTTCTGGAGGATGAGGTTTTTACTATGTAATACCCTGAAACATTGTTTTATTATTTTTTGGGCTAAATTAAAATTTTTAGCAACAAATTTTTAATTCACATCGATATTTTTTTAGCCACGATTAGAGTATCAGGGTTTTTTAACACCCGTTAAATTTTTTCTAGCACATAAAATTATCAAAAATAATTACTTTAGGCCTTTTTGTAATAATAAAAAGTTTCGGGTAGACCTCGTATACTTATCAAAATTTGAGGGTAGATATAGGTAAATTTTTAACCTAGGGTTTGCTTATATATATGTAACTAATATAAGTCAGTCGTCCCTAATTTTTTTTCTCATATCTTCTAGAAACGGCAGAGAGAGAAGTGAAGAAAGGGCTTTTTGGCAAAACATTTTGGTAAGCTTTAATTGATATACATGAATATTATATATATTTGTAGGTGACTGTGGATATATAAATGGGTCTCGTTTTGTGAAGAGCTGTGAAAGAGGTGGTTGTGGGTGATGGCTGCTATAAGAGGGCTGTTTTTGTGCCTTATGGGTTGAGGTCATGGTAGCCATGGCTGCCGAGGGGAAGAGAGACACTTAAGCAGTCATGGGGCTACCTTGAAGTAGAAGGTAAATAGCCATGAGAGGATAAGAGTTTGGTCGTTAGAGGGCAGCCAAGTTGGCTGCCTTAGGCGTTTGAGTGTACGAGTGGTGTGCGTCGGTGCCAGATAAGCAAAACCACGTGTTGTCATGCAATTATAGTGTATATGGGTTTCATGTGCGTGAGTGGATATATGTGATTTGTGGGTATGGCATGAAGATATATATATACATATAGAAGTAGAAGAACACCACTGCCGTGAGACAGTGGGTTCAATGGGCAACACTGCCGTAAGGCAGTTTGTGCCTGTGTTGTGCGCTCGTATGTAGGGGTGTGTGTGGAGTTACTGAGGCAGCTTGTGCGTGAGTATGTGTTTGTGTTCATTTGTGTGTGGCAGTATGTGTGGAGTGAAAGTGGGGCTACCAAAGAGTCCCATGTATAGGTGTGTACGTGTGTTTAATGTGTGTGAAAGTTCAGTGTATGGTTGTTCGTGTATAGTGCAGGCGTGTGAGTGTGCTCTGTGTGTGTGTGTGTGTGTGTGTGTGTGTGTGTGTGTGTTGTGTGCTTGTGTGTGCTCGTGTGTGTGTGTGTGTGTGTGTTTTTTATATGTATATGTAGAATGGGGTTGGAGGCGTGCATGGTTGTCTGAGTGTGGGAAGAAAAAGGGAGAAGAGAAGACCCACTGCCGTGAGGCAGTGGGTGTGGGGAGGATTATATACTTGTGTATATGTGTGATATAAGTGGGTGTGTATTGTGTGTTTTTTTGTGTGTATGTGTGGGTGTCATGGAGTCTATAAAGGATTGGCATATTATAAATGCACGGAGTGATTGGCGGAGAGAGAACAGAAGAAGGAAGAAGAGGGTTTTGCTGGGCACGGGCAGTTTCGGTAGTACCCTGTGCAAGCACAGGTGTACCACCGATTCGCATTAGGTACGGCACGTGCATGGTACAACGTACAGTGATTGTTGGTGCGTAAAATTTTACATTAGGATACTTCAGACTAAGTACGAATTTCTGACAAAAAATTCGTAATTTTCTTAAATCACATCTATTTTTAATAATTTCTGTAATTTCAAGTTTATGAATTCTTTTGTGGTCTTTAAAGTCCACTTTAAATTCTGGAAAAATAAGAGTAATGTTTTTATAGTTTAGTATGTCTTAGTATAAGTTTGGTGATTTTTAGAATTGAATTGTTATCATTTTTGTATCGCATCGGATTTAGCAAACGAAAATTTTAAAAGTAGTTTTAAAGCCTTTAAATTCTGATTTTGATTTCTATAATTTTTATAACTATTTTTAAGTTATTACAAAAGTTCTAGGACTTTATTTTTAGTTAGAAACAATTATTACTATTTTTGAGTTTTTCATGCATTTAAAGAAATTATTTTTAGTTCAAAAATAGTCAAAAATTTAAATTTTTATTTCATATGTTGTATTAAGCCATAAAGCATGCTTAATGAGAATACTATTATTTTTGGGTTAATATTGAGCTTCAAGGAGTGTGTCGAGCCTTCTGGTCTGGTTGGCCGTGTGTGGGATCCACTTTGGATTCCGTCATTCCGGTTGAGGAGTGAGTACATTGTGGGTAGTTGATATTAGTTTTATGATATAATATGATGGAATGTATTATGATAAGTGATTTGCAAATCTAGGTTGATTCGGAGGACTCTGATCGAGGTCGTGTAGAAGTGCTTAGGTATCCTAGTAGGCACTCATGCCATGTTCCTCTGTACAACCTATTTTCTAATATATCTGTATATGTGTACGTATACGTTGTTTTAACAAATGAAAGTTTTAAAGTGTTTGTACACTTATGCTCTTGTGCAATGGTTAATGAGAAATTGAATTGAAATTGTCATGGTATGTGATGTGTTGTTTCGAGAACCCTGTGCGAATTGTGGTATGGTATTGAGAGGTAAATATTGGTTGTTTTGCCCCGTATCCATGGAGGAAAGTTGATTATGGGTCCTGATCAACGAGACCATACGTTGGCGCACATTACTATTGCGTCGTGATTCGCCATTGTGTCCACAATATTGTTTATCTTGAGTGGAGGAAAGATTCTGGGTCCTAGTTAGGAGGGCCACACGCTGACCACAGCACACTAAGTTGTGAATAACTATGGCAATTGCTGATGAGCTTTCTTGATGATTATACTCCGATTTGAGATACTTTTGATACAATTGCATATATGTATGTATATATATTAAAGAATATTTATGTGACATTGAATTCCTGATTTTGGAAAGAGAAGCCCATGGAATATTTCGAAATCCTCAAACATATTTTAGGAACATGGTTTGTGTACTTGATAGGCTTTTTCTCTTTCTTTATTTTTCAGGTGATATCCTAGGGGAGGCAGACCCTTACGAGCAACACGATGGAGGAATGCCTGAAGAGAACCATTAGATTAATGAAGTATTTATCGTTTTGAGAATTTAAGTTTTATAGTTATTATTATTATTATTATTATGAATGAACTATTGAAGGGATCTTAGGTCTCCTTGAATTTCTTCGTAATGGTCAATGACATGTAATGAGGGTTTTAATTGGATTATTGATGAATGTTATAGTGAGACCTTTAATAGGCAATAAGACTATTTTGGAGATTAGTAAGTTAGATTTAATCTCGAGTACAGGTGTTAGTAAGACCTGGCAAAGTCCTGGGTGGATGTTTGAATTGGGCCTACGGCCGGTCATGTGCCTAGCTCATGGGCTTACGCGTGGGTTCGGGTCATGATAGAAATGGTAGCCAAGCATAGGTATATGATTCTGTAGACTAGTATCTAGGCGACTGAGTTGGGATGGGGTAGGAATGGAAAATAATTTGACTAAGTGAAAATTTGGGATTTTTGATATACTTCCTTGCGATTTTCCGTGATCGACTAAGTTTTCAATTTACAATTAAGCGATACTGGATTAATTGAAGATATCTATGGTATTTTGTTATGATAGGATTATGGCAAATCGAAGCGAGGATAGCCTATCGATCGAGGTTAGTCAGTTGCCTTCTGAAGGATCCGGAGATTCCAACCAGGCATCCTACAATGAAAACAAGAAACTGGGAAAGCATCCCAGAGAGAAAGTGGTAGATTATGAAAAGAGGATGATTCCACTAAGGAAAGAGATAAAATGGTTGAAGGAGGAAATGAGGGTACTGGAGAGCCAATTGGAGACTATGAGGTTCAGCTAGAAGCAAAGACAGAAAAACTACAACTATTATTTTGGGAAGAAAGTTATATAGCTACAAACTCGGTTGGGAGATGAAGATTCGGTAACTTTCTCTCGGGCCGAAGTACAAGAGTGGGAAACCTACATTCAACCAGCAGAGGATTAGGGGGGTGGGTGAAGAGAGAGGATGAGTAGTAGTTAGATTAGGAGAATAAGCAGAGTGTGTTTCTTTCTGTTAGACTCATTGTTTTAGCACCATGTGTGTACATTTGGAACCTTTGGAAATAAAGTAGCACCGTTGATTTAGCTATACTTTTGATTCTATTGTATTTGAGTCGTTGTGATAAAAGCCCTAGAATAAACATAAACTATTGAATCACTTACACATTGCTTGGTTAAGGGAAGGGAACGATGTAGAACAAATTTCATTGAAATTAAATATGCACAAAAATGAGAGAAATTTACTATTATGATAATTGATTATGCTTGGAAATCAAGCGTTCTTACGAAACTATCCTCATAGGTTGAAAAACAATGGCACGAAAGAATGGAGCTTAAGGTGAAGACGTGTTTAGGGTGGTGGAAAACCTCGCTCGGGTCGTGGAGCGCCATGTAACAGTAATTGGGGGCTCGTCAATTGAGAAGTTTAAAAGGATCGACCCGCCCTCCTTCTCTGGTACCACTGACCCCTTCAATGCTGAGTCTTGGCTATCAGACTTGGAGGACATCTTCGATGTTCTGGGTTGTACCGAGAGACAGAAGGTAACCTTCGCGGCATTCATGCTCAAAGATGAGGCCAATCAATGGTGGAAGGCTACCAAACGGGTGAAGACTGATGAAGTGGTGAATATGGAGTGGGAAGGCTTTAAGGAATTATTTCTCGAGAAATATTTTTCCCAGACCATAAAGGAACAACTGGAGATGAAATTCATACAACTGGACCAGAGGAACCGTTCGATCAAAGAATACAAGGTTGTATTCACTTAACTGTCTCGGCACGCTACTCACGTGGTGGACATCGAAGCCAAGTGAGCAAGAAAATTTGAGAATGGACTAAGGCTCGGCATCCGGTCTTGCTTTCTACATTGAGGTTGGGGACTTATGCAGAGGTGGTGAACAGAGCCCTAATTGCATAATGGGATAGTGAAGACCTGTACAGGATACGGGACAAACAAAAGAAGAGGGCCAGAAATAACAAGCCTCATGGGAATAGCATGTCCGGTGACACCTCCAAGTGCCGGAAACCCCAAGAAGTAAACAGAGGAGTGCAGCCTCAAAGGTGCAATAAATAGAGATAAAGGGCTCAAAAGTAGAGCGCCACCTCAGGAGCATTCCACAAAAAGGACAGAGGAACTGAGTCATCCGCAGAACTGTCATATGTGCAACCAATTGCATCCGGGCCGACCGTGCCTATGGGGAATGAATAAGTGTTTTAAATGTGATCAGGAAGGTCATCTAGCCCAAAATTGCCTCATGGAGGGACCTCAAAACCAAGTGACAAAGGATGCAGTGAAGCCTAGGGGAACGATACGAGTCTTTGCTATGACTCGGCAGAATGCACAGGCTTCAAACTCGGTGGTAACTTGTACACTTCCTATTTCTTCTATGTTGGTGAAAGTACTGTTTAATTCCAGTGCTACTCATTTCTTTGTGTTGCATGCTTTTGTTAAACGTCTAGGCAAGCGTTTAGAGCCCTTAGATGTGCTGCTATGCATTGCTATCCCAATATGGGACTCGATTGTTGCGGATCAAGTGGTCAAGAACTGTCCAGTAAAAATTAAAGGTAGAGAACTAGCAGAAAACCTAATTTGTTTGGATATGTTGGAGTTTGATGTTATATTGGGGATGTACTGGGTGGCGGCATTTCATGCCTCTTTATATTGCTTCCATAAGAGAGTGACTTTTAACATTCCAAGTCAAACCCACTTATTTTTCCAGGGATCTAGTATCACACCCTATCCATCTATGGTTTCCATGTTATAAGCAAACTGACTCCTTAGAAAAGGTTATCGTGGGTACTTGGCTTATATAATAGACACCAAGCAAAAGGAGTTAAAGTTAGAGGATATTACGTTGGTAAGGGAGTTTCCTGAGGTATTTCTAGAAGATTTGTTGGGAATGCCGCTCGTTAGGGAAGTCGAATTTAATATTGATTTGATTCCTGGAACTGCCCCCATTTCTAAGGCACCATATTGTATGGCACCCATGGAGTTGAGAGTACTAAAAAGACAACTACAGGATTTTGTAGACAAAGGGTTTGTTCACCCTAGTGCATCGCCCTATGGTGCACCAGTCTTATTTGTAAAGAAGAGGGATGGGGCGATGAGGTTGTGAATCGATTATCGAGAGTTAAACAAGGTAAAAAAATAAGGAATCATTACCCTTTGCTCTCATAGACGATCTGTTTGATCAGTTACAAGGGGCGAAGTGGTTTTAAAAGATTGACCTTCATTCAGGGTATCACTAGCTAAAGATCAAGGCAGAAGATGTGCCCAAGACGGCCTCTCGCACTAGATATGGGTACTATAAATTTTTGGCTATGCATTTTGGGTTGACTAACACCCCAACAGCATTTATGGATTTAATGAATCGAGTGTTCAAACCCTTCTTGGATCAGTTTGTAGTAGTGTTCATCAATGATAAACTGATATATTTTAAGACAACGGAAGAAGAATAACAACACCTAAGGATGGTATAAAGATTCTAAGAGAAAAGAAATTGTACGCCAAACTTAAGAAGTGGGAGTTTTGGTTAGGTAGGGTTGCATTCTTGGGGTATGTGGTGTCGGAAGAAGGGATATCGGTCGACCCCAAAAAGATAGAGGTTGTCGTAGATTGGGATAGACCTACTACGATGATGGAGGTTCAGAGCTTCTTAAGGTTAATTGGATATTACAGAAGATTTGTGGAAGGGTTCTCACAGATAGCAACACCTTTAACTCGCCTAACCTAGAAGGCAGTCAATTTTGAATGGAACAAAGATTGTGAGAATAGCTTCAAAGACTTGAAGAAGAGGCTGGTCACAGCCCCTATACTTACACTTCCAAGTGGGTTCGGTGGGTTCACGATTTATTACGATGCCTTCCATAAGGGTCTGGGGTACGTACACATGTAGAATGGGAAGGTGGTTACATATGCCTTTAGACAATTAAAACCGTATGAGAAGATTTACCCAACCTATGACTTGGTGCTGGTGACAGTTATTTTTCTTTTAAAAATCTAGAGACACTACCTATATGGAGAACTCTGTGAGATATTCACCGACCATATAATCCTGAAGTACATATTCAACCAGAAGGAGTTAAACCTAAGACAGAGGCGATGGTTAGAACTACTAAAATATTACAACCTCAATATCCAGTACCACCCAGGGAAGGAGAATATGGTTACCGATGTACTTAGCAAGAAGTCATCTCCGTCTACCCTGATCACAAGGTCGAGACATTTATTATAAGAAATAAGGAAACTGGACTTGGATGTCAAGATTCGAGGCTCAACTAAGGATACTTCTCTTAACAACCTTGTGGTGCAACCCACTTTGATTGATAGAATTAAAACAGCTCAGGAGACCGATGAACACCTACTTAAGATAATCGGAGAGGTAAAGAAAGGAGTAAAACCCGAGTACAAGTTACAAGATGGGGTACTTTGTTTTGGTAACAAGATCTATATGCCTGGTCGTGGCGGACCTATGCTTGTACGAGGGGGGCTAATGGACCTCCTCAACTTTTGAAGAAATTTTTTTTACATTTCACCTAGGTCTGTGACGCTCTCTTTCTCTCCGACTTGTCCCTTAGTTTCTCACCAACTCCCAAATCGCAGACGTGTGACGGTAGACACCATCTCTTCCAATCAACTCTCTATGTTGAGCAGAGCTTAGATTTGGAATGGGCTGCTGGAAGGAAAAGACGAGTGGACCGGCAGAGATCTTCTTCTATTCAGATCTGGAAGGATCAGTGACCGGCAAGTGGCGACGGTGAGGTGAGGACTCCACCAGCTAATAACCCACTGCTGATGACGACCGGTGATCGGCGCTTTAAGTATGCATTTTTCAGATTGTTAATTAATGATTTGCTTTACTAATTGAGCGTTTTGATTATTGATTGAGATTTGAAATTGTTAGTTGAGCATTTTGGAGTATTGATTGAGATTCTTTAAAGTCTTTGATTACTCTTTGTTGATTTCCCAAATCCCAATTAATGTTTTAATAACATCCATGCTCACTCATGATATATGCATCAACTGTCACTGATGGATAAGAACCCAAAAAAAGGAACATGGTTTTTATTTATTTATTTATTTAGGTTTTGGAATTATTAATGAGTATGACTTGAGCACATTATCGTGTACTATTTTACTTGTAAGAAAATTTACCTTTACTCTTACATTTTGTTCAGTAGCAGATACATGAACAATTACATTTGCTTATACATTTTGTGTACTCTTTTACTTATAAAAAAATTTAGTGACTTTGATATATTTTTAGCACCCCCTGGAGTAAAATTCCGGTTCCAGCGCTGCTGGTAACCCTAGCCTGAAAAGGGAAATTTTAGAAGAAGCTCAAAGAATAGGTTACTCGATTCATCCCGGGAGCACAAAAATGTATAGGGATCTTCGAAAGACTTTTTAATGGAGTAACATGAAGAGGGAGATTGCATAGTTTGTGTCCAGATGCCTAGTATGCCAGTAGGTGAAAGTAGAGCATCAAAGACCTGCCGGGTCATTACAACCCTTACCGATACAGGAATGGAAGTGGTAATACATAACTACAGATTTTGTTTCCGGACTACCTAAAACCTGTTCTGGACATGACGCCATTTGGGTAGTAGTGGACTGACTGACGAAGAATGTGCACTTCTTGCCTGTCCGGATGACCTATTTGATGGACAAGTTGGCTACCACCTATGTAGGGGAGATAGTAGGTTTGCATGGCTTTCAGTCTTAACTGTTTTGGATAGAGACCCTCCTTTTGTGTCCAAATTATGGGGAAGTTTGCAAGATGCATTTGGTACTCGACTACATTTTAGCACGAATTTCCACCCTCAAACAGACGGTCAATCAGAAAGGACTATCCAGTTTAGCACGACTACATTGGAAGATCTACTACAGGCTTGTGCTCTGGATTTCAAGGGCAGCTGGAATGATCATCTACCGCTAATAGAATTTTCTTACAACAACAATTACCAAAGTAGCATTGGGATGGCCCACTTCGAACCCCTATATGGTAGGAAGTGCAGATCGCCATTATGTTAGGATGAAGTAGCGAAAAGGAAACTGTTCAGACCAAAGTTAGTGCAACTAACATCGGAGAAGGTCAAAGTAATTAAAGAGAGGTTACGGGTTGCTCAAAGTAAACAGAAGAGTTATACAGACATACACACATGAGAGTTGGGGTTTCAAGTGGGCGATCGGGTATTTCTAATGGTGTCACCAATGAAGGGAGTACTACGATTTGGGAAGTAGGGAAAATTGAGCCCTAGGTATGTGAGATCCTTTGAGATAGTAGACAGAGTTAGTTCTCTTGCCTATTGAATATCCCTACCTTCAAAGTTGGCTAGTGTTCATAATGTGTTCCACGTGTCTGTGTTGAGGAAGGACGTCCCAGACCCCACACATATATTACAACCAGAGCCCTTGCAGGTTAGAGAAAATTTCACCTATATTGAACACCCAGTTCGGATCCTAAATCACAAGGAGTAGACACTCCGAACTAAGAAGATTCCCTTGGTAAAGGTCCTCTAGAGGAACCATGTAGTTGAGGAGGCCACGTGGGAATGCGAAGACAAAGTCAAAAGTAAATACCCTCACCTGTTTCAATCCTGAGGTATGGAAAATTTGGAGGACCAAATTCTTTTAAAGGAGGGGATAATATAATTCCCCAAAATATTTTTTATTTATTATTCTTTGTTGGGCTAAATTAAAAATTTTAGTGACGAACTTTTAATTAGCATCAATATTTTCCAGCTACTTTTGGTGACGATTAGAGTAGCTGGGTTTTGTAACACCCATTAAATTTTATCTAGCACATAAAACTATCAAAAATAATTACTTTAGGCCTTTTGTAATAATAAAAAGTTTCGGGTAGACCTCGTATAACTATCGAAATTTGAGGGAGAATTTTGGTAATTTTTTAACCTAGGGTTTGTTTATATATATGTAACTAATATAGGTCAGCCGACCCTAATTCTATGCCCTATGTCTTCTGGAAAAAGCATAGGCAGAGAGAGAGTGTGAAGAATGGGTTTTCCAGCAAAATTTTTGGTAAGCTTTAATTGATATACATGATTTTTATATACCTACATATACATAGGTGACTGTGGATACATAAATGGGTCTCCATTTTGTGAAGAGCTGTGAAAGAGGTGGCCGTGGGTGATGGCTACCGGAAGGGCTGTTTTTGTGCCTTGTAGGTTGAAGTCGTGGCAGCCATGACTGCCGAGGGGAAGAAAGACACTTAGGCAGTCATGGGGCTGCTATGAGATAGAGGGTAAACAGCCATGAAAGGACTACAGTTCGGGTGTTAGAGGGCAGCCAAGGTGGTTATTGTAGGCATTTAAGTGTGCGAGTGGTGTGCATCGCGTGAGATGAGAGAAAACATGGGCTACTGTGCAATTACAATGTATGTGGGTGTCATGTGCATGAGTGGATATGTGTGTCTGGCATGAGAATATATGTACATATAGAAGAAGAAGAACCACTGTCGTGAGACAATGGGTTCAATGGGCAATAATGTTGTAAGGCAGTTTGTGCGCACGTTGGGTGCTCATATGTAGGGGTGTGTGGGGGGCTGCTGAGGCAACTTGTGCGTGTGTTTGTGTTTGTTAGCATGTGGCATTGTGTGTGGGGTGAAAGAGAGGCTTCCAAATAGCCCTATATATAGAGGGGTGTGTATCTGTTATGTGCTTTTGTTCCTGCGTGTGTGGTGTGTGTGTGTGTGTGTGTGTGTTTGTATGCCTTATGTGTGTGTGTGTGTAGAATGGGTTTGGAGGTGTGCATGGGTGACTGAGTGTGGGAAGAAAGAAAAAAAGGGAGAAGAGAAGACTGACTACCCTGAGACAGTAGGTGTGGGGAGGATTATATGCTTGTATATATGTGTGATATAAGTGGGTGTGAATTGTGTGCTTTAGTGTATTTTTGTGTGTATGTGTGGGTGTCATGGAGTCTGTAAAAGAGTGGGCGTATTATGTATGCATGGAGTGATTGGCAGAGAGAGAACAGAAGAATGAAGAAGTGGGTTTTCCCGGGCACGAGTAGTTTGGGTGGTACCCTTCGCGTTAGGTATGGCACGTGCATGGGATGGCGTATAGTGATTGTTAGTGGATGAAATTTTACCATAGGATACTTCAGACTGAGTTTCTGAAATCACGTGTATTTTTAATCATTTATGTAATTTCAAGTTTATGAAATTCTTTTGGGGTCTTTAAATTCCACTTTAAATTCTGAAAAAATTAGAGTAATCTTATTATAGTATAACTATGTCTTAGTATAAGTTTGGTGATTTTCATAATTGAATTGTTATCATTTCCATATCTCCTTTAAATTTAGAAAAATAAAAATTTAAAAATAGTTTTAAGGCCTTTTAAATTCTGATTTTGATTGTAAAAGTTTTCTATTTTAAAGTCATTACAAGAATTATGAAACTTTATTTTCAGCTACAAATAATTATTGCTATTTCTGAGTTTTTCTTGCATTTAAAAAAATTATTTTTATTCATATATATATATATATATATATATATATATATATTTCATATGCTGCAGTAAGCCATAAAGCTTGCTTAATGAGAATTAATATTATTTCTGGGTTAGTTTTGAGCTTCGAGGAATGTGTCGGGCCTTCTGGTTAGGTTGGCTGTGTGTGGGACCTACTTTAGATTGCATCATTCTGGGTTGATGAGTGAGTATGTTGTGGGTAGTTGATATTAGGTTTATGATTTAGTAGGTTGGAATGTATTCTGATAAGTGATTTGCCAATCTAGGTTGATTCGGAGGACTTTGATCGAGGTCGTGTAGAACCGCTTAGCTATCTAAGTACTCCTGCCATGTTCCTCCGTACAACCTATTTTTTAATATATTTTTATGTATATGGTGTTTTAACAAATGAAAGTTTTAAAGTGTTTGTATACTTCTGCTCTTGTGCAATGGTTGATGAGAATTGAATTAAAATTGCCATGATATGTGATGTGTTGTTTCAAGAACCCTGTGTGAATCGTGGTATGATTTTGAGAGGTTAATATTGGTTGATGTGCCTCATATCCACAAAGATAAGTGGATTCCAGGTCTTGGTCAACGGGATCATACGTTGGCGCACAGTACTGTTGCATCGTGGTTCGCCCTTACGTCCACAATATTGTTTATCCTGGGTGGAGGAGAGATTCTGGGTCCTAGCCAGTGGGACCATACATTGACAGCAGCAGACTAATAAGTTGTGAATTACTGTGACAGTTGCTGATGAGCTTTCTTGATGATTGTACTCCGGTTTGATATTCTTTTTTATACAAGTGCATATATGTATTATATATATTGAAGAATATTTGTTTATGTTGACATTGAATTCTTGATTTTGAAAAGAGAAACCCATGGAATATTGAAACCCTCAAACCTATTTTAGGAACATGGTTTATGTTTGCTAGGCTTTCGCTCATTCCTTATTTTTCAGGTGATGGCCTAGGTAGGGGAGGCAGACCCTTACACGCAACACGAGGGAAGAATTCCCGAAGAGAACCATTAGATTAATGAAGTATTTATCATCTTCAAAATTTTAGTTTTATAGTTATTCTTATTATGAATGAACTATTGTAGGGAGCTTAGGTCTCCTCGAATTTCTTCGTAATGGTCAACGACATGTGATGACGGTTTTAATTGGATTATTGATGAATGTTTAAGTGAGACCTTTAATAGTCAATCAAACTATGTTGGAGATTAGTAAGTTAGATTTAATCTCGAGTACAGGTGTTAGTAAGGCCTGGCAGAGTCCTGAGTGGATGTTTGAATGAGCGTGCGGTCAGTTACGTGCCTAGCTCATGGGCTCACCCGTGAGTTCAGGTCGTGACAATTACTGTGATACTTGCGCTTTTATTTCTATGCTTCAACCACACGCGCACTTCTAACCCCGACCCACCTATTCGAGAGCAACAGTTGAAGCCCTTGGTCCTCCTGATCACAAGGTGATCTTTTAATTGAGCTCTCAACTCAAATGTCCAGTACCAAAGATTCCTCCTGGTTTCCTAGTGTATCAAACAACTTATATACGTATTGGTAATTGCCCATTATTAACTTTCTAGTTATGTGTGGGAGGTATATGGTACTGTCAAGCCAATAGGGTTACCTTTACGCTGGCATTAAGGGAAAAACTTCACACCTGGACCATTCAGTATCTTGCCTTTTATCACGAGAATACTTATATTGATTTATAGCTTGTTGGCATAGAAACCATCCAACACTATGTATGCTAAACTGGTAAATTTGCAAAAAAGGGGGAGACCTTGACTAGCCGGCCGGTAAACCGTGCTTCCAACCGGACGGCAAGTCAGTATGTGCATTACTTGAAAAATATTTTGAAACTGGCTAGTTCATATCCTAAACCACCCCACTGACCAACCGACTGGTTTTTTCTTGGGTGGCCGAATAGTTAATCAAAACCTCATCCTCCAAAAAAATATTTTAGAAAATACCCTGAAACAAACCCTGACCTTACTGACCAACTAACTGGTATCTGTCAGGATGCTTGGACAGTTAGTCTGTAATACCCCAAAATATTTTTTTGTTATTATTTTTTGGGCTAAATTAAAATTTATAGCGACGGACTTTTAATTAGCATCGATATTTTTCCAGCAAGCGACGATTAGAGTAGCGGGGTTTTATAACACCCGATAAAAAGTACATAAAATTATCGAAAATAATTACTTTGGACCTTTTGTAATAAATTTTTTTTTGGGGGTATTATAGTTATATCACATTGTACATGCCAAAAAATAGAGATAAAATATAGGCTAAATTTAAGAAAAACTTTAAATGTCTAGTCCTCTTTGTTGTTTATGTCCCCAGCAAAATGCCCACTGTGGCGAACTACCTCAGAGTAAATCCTCGGAAGAATGTTATTTCGAAGTCGCCATCTTATTCAACTAAAAAAGATAAGAAAAACCTAAAAATGACTCAAAGGTTTCCAAAAGGACGACTACTCTATCGAAACCAAGAGAGGAGCTCGGGAACTAAGTTACGCCGGGCCCTTTCGGTCTCTACTTCATTTTTATTGAATTTTGACCTTAAGAACATGTAGCATGCAAAACAGGATGAAACGAACCCTAAGTTAATTTTTATATTATTGGTTTGAGCTCGACATCAAGGGTTGAATTACCTACGTATCCGATTAGACTAATCAGAATCAAAACCGTCGTAGTTCAAATTTGATTCTACGGAGGTAGTCTAAAATTCGAGACTTAGACTTAAACCAAAAAAAGTAAAAGACTCATTTTTGTTATTTTTGAATTGAAATGTAACTGCGGAAAATAAGCGATAATAGGATACTTGTGAGAGACAACGTATCACTTTACAAGAAATGGTACTCAGGCTCTAAAGAGAATAAGTTCTTTCAGTTTTCAGACCCCTAAAAAAGAAGGCCAAGGCCTTTTTTTTATAGTGCTTAGGGTCGCAGAATCTGATAAGATCGGCAATGCCAATCTTCAAGGCTAGAGATAATTCAAAATATTTGATAAAATTGTATATTGACAAAAGTCAGCTAACCAGTTGGTTTACCCCCAAAATTAAAATGATTTTTTCAATTTCGAGTCATTATCTGACCCTATTTTTTATAATTATCTTTGGTATCGTACATGGGGGTGTATCAGATTCGGGATAATTTATGGATTATTAACTCAAATCATGTAAACAAACTACATTAATTAGAATAATCTAGACCTTGGACTGGACTTGACACAATTGGACTGGACTGGTTGACTGGACATGCAAGTGGGCTAGACCAATGGACTGTGCATGTAACTAGACTGGTCCAATTAAACTAGACTGGACTAAACTAATTAATTAAGTCACATTACTAAGCCTAAACCCAATAATGCACTTTAAATAATAATAATAATAATAATAATAATAATAATAATAATAATAATAATAATAATAAAACCCATTATTTACTTAATTATTAATGACTATAAAAATGGGGTGTCTACACTCACACCGAACTTTGTCAAGAAAAACAAGACAAGGTGAGGGTTATTCGAGAGAGAATTCAAACTGCACAGAATCGACAGAAAAGTTATGATGACAAGAAGTGTAGGATGTTAGAGTTTGAGGTACGTGACCTAGTATTTTTAAATGTCACTGTGAAAAGGAGTAATGCCATTTGAAAAGCAAGGAAAATTAAGTCTGAGATTCATCAGGCCATTTAAAATCCTATCTAGGATTAAGACGATAGCTTATCGGCTCGATCTACCTCCAAAATTGAGTCAATTGCATAACGTGTTTCACGTTTCAATGCTCATATGTTCAGACCCTACGCATGTGATTTAGTTAAAACCGATTGAAATCTAAGATAATCTCTCATATCAGGAAGCACCAATAAAGGTGGTTGATAGAAAGGAACATGTATATTGCATTCTAAAGTAATACCGGTGGTCAAAGTGATCTAAAGAAATCGTGCGGTAATGGAAGCTACTTGGGAACCCGAAGCATTAATGCGGCAAAAATATCCGTATTTATTCACAAAGTCACTGTTTCGAGTACGACATTTTATTTAAGGGAGGGAGGAGGAGGTAATACCCTAATTTCATCGAATTGAAAATTAGATTAATTAAGAGCATTATTTTATCAATAGTATTATTTTTATTGATGATCGAGTAACTAGAATAAAATGAGGGGCTATTTTGGCTTTGGGGCCAAAGTAAAATTGTGTGCAAGTTGAGTTAAATACAGGAAACTTAAGGCGCTAAATTTTAATTTTGGAAATAGGTGATTAATGGCAAAAAAAAAAAAAAGGTGTCCGTTTGTGGGAAAATTTTAAAAGGGTTAGACACCTCCTACGTAAAGGGGGTGACTTATTAAACAAAATGATAAAAAATATATAATTTGTGGGATAAAGAAGGAAAAAGAAAGAAAAGAGAAACAGAGCACCCGGTAGAGAAGAGAAATAGAGGAAGAAAAGAAGAAGAGAAAGAACAAGAGGAAGGAAAGAGAAAGAGAAAATAGGATGAAAATTTTGGAACCTTAAAAGAGGTAATTCCTTTTTTTAGGGATAATTGTGTGTGTGTGTGTGCGCGCGCGCATAGGGGTGCTGTGGTGTGTACGTAAGGGTGAAGCAGCCATGGTGGCTGTTAGAGGAACGGGGATATGCACTGTGTGTGAGTGTGTTTGTGTCGTGGGGTGTGTGTGTGTGTGTCTTGTGTTTATAGGTGAGAAGTGTAGTGTGTGTCTGAACTGTGTGGTGTTTTATGTGTGCGTAAATGGTGAAGGGAGGGAAGGGGGAGGGGAGCAGCAACAGGGCTACTATTGTGCATGAAGTGTGTCTAGGTGTGTAAATTTGTGGTGGGTGTGCGTGTTTTAGCGTGGGTGGGTGTGTGCGTGTGTGTTTAAAGGTGTGTTAAATGTGGATGCAGGAAAATTGTATGTGTGAAATGAGGATTTGAGAGTGTGCGCTCGGCAGTGAAGAGAGGAAGAAAAAGAGTGTGTGTGTGTGTGTGTGTGTCTGTGTGAAGGTGAAGAAATGTGGTCTTTAATTTATGTTATGAACATGTAATTGTAAGGGTTAAATACACGTTAGTACCCTGAAACTATCACAAAGTCTCACTTGAGGATCCCAAAGTTTAATTTTTACACATAAGGGCCCGTATTTTCAAATTCGCAATAAATAAGGACTTTAGTCCAAATTTGTAACTTTTTTGACAAAACCATCAGGGGCAAAATTGTCCGGTCAGATTTTTTTTTTCAAACCCTCGTTTAATCCCACATATATTCTTAAAAAGTATAATCCCATATGTCTGAGGGGGAGAAGCAGAAAGGGGGAAAGAAAAATAGAGGCCTTCATCACCGCCGATGGGCGTGCCGATCGTGGTAGATGTCGATCGGTCGTCGGAAAAGGTGCCATTGCGCGACAGATTTGTGGGTTGGCCTAAACAACCCTTTACTTTTTTGTTTTTTTTGGTGACGACAAGCCGTGGGGGCAGCAGCGGCGGTGTATGTATATCTGGTTCCTTGCCGGCCATCGTGTGTCCTCTATGATAGATTGATGGGTGGCGCCGATCACCAGCGGTGGTTGATTCGACAGATCTGATGGTCCCCGGTGATGCTGCGTCGGTTGTTGATTCGTCCATTGTAGTGGCCTGCTGAAACCGGCTACGACGAGTGCATTGTCTCTCTGTCTCTGTCTCTCCAATTAGATCGTTAACTGCAAATCAAAAAACACTCTTATCTACTTTTATGATGACATTTTGGGTGTCGGCGGCGGTGATTTGATGAGATCGATGCTGGTGGTGATGTTGGTGCCGGCGGTGACGTGATGAGATTGCGCTGGTGGTAATTTTCGGTTGACAGTAACAATATCGAGGTATGGCGGTGGTTCGGCAGTGGTAATGCCGATCTAGTGTGGGCCAAATCTTTGGGGATGGCAGTGCTGCGATGATGTGGTGGGTGATGCCGTGGTGATTTGGGTGAATTTAGTGGGTTACAGGTGGTTGTGATTGGGTCTTTGCGTCTCTTTATGTTGCTAATTTCTTTCTCTTTTTGCCGTTTGGCGGCGACACTGTCAGCTGGTGTGGCTGTTGCCGCCACCGGTGATTTTTTTCTTCTAAAGAAGAAGAAGGAAGAGAAGTGAAAAATTAAAAAAGAGGAGGAAAAAAAATCTGACTTGACAATTTTGCCCTTGACAGTTTTGTCAAGAAAGTTACAAATTTGGACGGAAGTCCTTATTTATTACGAATTTGAAACTACGGGCCCTTATTTGTAAAAATTAAATTTTGGGACCCTCAAGTGAGACTTTGTGGTAGTTTCAGGGTACTAACGTGTATTTAACCCTAATTGTAATTGTCGCTAAAGGTAGCTATGTTTGAAGTAGTCCATTGTTCGAATTTGTAAAAATAATTAGAGATAGATTCTGACAAAGTGTACAGAAAAAATCTTAATTATTTTTTTAGAAATCTACAATGTGAAAAAATTTCAGATTTTTTCGAGGTTGCAAAGGGGGTTAAACGATGTTATCATTGAAAAACTTCACGGTGAATTTAAATTAGCAAACCAATGCAGTTTTTCATAGAAATTTTTATGAGATCCTTAAAGTTATGAGATTCTTCAATGTCCAAAGTTTTCAGGGCATTTTGAAGCCGATAGCTATTTTTAACAGAACTGACTTCTGAGCGCTCCGTTAGATGTCGGTTAGAGGTTTTTGAGCGAAAAATTCCCAAAGAGATTTTTAATCAGAAAATGCAATTTTTTAAAGTTGTTTTGAAATTTTTGTTGGGGCGATGCCCGCAAGGGGGTATTTTGGTAATTTTATCAAGGCCAAAGAGTATTTTGGTAATTTTTTCTCTAAAATTTTTTGAAGGACTTTTTGGTCTTGAAATTAATGTAGTACGTCTAAAATGTTGTTTTAAAGCAGTTTGGGGGTGTAGGTGGTGTAATGGCCATCAGGGGATATTTTGATATTTTGTCATGTTCGGTGCTGAGTTTTTGGGTATGCGCGTAATTAAGCGTCAAGAGTGACGGGAATCAAGGAAAGATATTAATACGCCTCAAGTAAAGGAGTTGTTATCGCTAATGCATTGAGAAGGCTAGGTTAATGATCCGGCTATCGGATCGGAATAACTAGCCATTTTAAGACGTTATGAACGGTTCATTGTAGAGAGAGAGAGAGAGAGAGAGAGAGAGAGAGAGAGAGAGAGAGTGCGGTGCCTGGCGAGCAAGGTCTTATTGATTAAGTGACCCCGCTCGTTGTGATCAGAAGTTTTGTTTGCATCAGCTATAAGCTAACCAAATAAAGATAATGCAGTTCCTTGTATGTTATGATTTGATTCAATTAGCATATCTACCATTGATGATGATGTTTTTGTGGATTGTTGTGTTGTTGTTATTAGATGTCTATAGTAATTTATAACTGATATTTTTCCTAGTTAAGAACGTTGTTGAGGACTTATGGTTCAATTTAATTGGAGTCTGCCTTGTTGATGATGTGCATATTAAATTCCTATTGATATGTTCGAATACAGTTTGATCTTGTGACCTAGTATTTCTTGGTTGAGTTGTGCTGTTGAGGACATAAGGTGGAATAATTTTTCTTAGTGCCCCCCGTTGATGAAGCCCTATTATTTAGTTGTAATGCAGTTAGGGACAAACACCATTTGTGAGTTCCCTTCTTAATGACAGTGTTTCTTTTAGTTACTTAAGAATCGGACATTAATATGAGGATGACCTGTGAAATTGATCACTTACAGAAAGGAGGTATGGTGCTCAAGTCGAGTCTGTCGTGTCTGATCGAGTCGAGTCTATCGTGCTTAGTCTGCATTACATTTGATTTTATTTGATGTTAATGATATCAATTACTTGTATTTCGTCTATGTTTACCTTGACATTTACTGATTTAGTATTCACTCGCATAGTCAGTCAGTCAATCAGTCTTGTTTATGATGATATGGCAATAATGTTGTTCTGTTGGGCCTTAGAGCCGCTCAGTCTAACGAAAGAAAAATATTGTTTGACCATTTATGTTGATGTTGTAATTATTATTAAACTCTTGATTCATTGTTAGTGTTGAGATGATATTTATTCTTCTGAGGCTTTTGTAACATTTATACACGACTCCTCGTGTTGTCTTTACTACCCAATTTACGCTCATTCTTTATCTATGTTGTTTTAGGTTATAAGATTAAACAAGGTGAAACATCTAGGAAGGGGAAGGAGAATTCGCTCTAAGGTGTAAACAAAGACATAAAACAGTGACAATTGTGTTTCTGGTTTGTAGATGTTTTGAGCTAAGACTTCCGCTGTGTTCATGTTGAATGTTGTTAAGAAAATTTTTATAAGGATGCATTTTGAGGTTTACGTAAATAAGGTCTATGTAACTAGAATTGCTTTGTACTCCATATAGGGTTATGTTGTGATTATGATAGACAGCCAGCTCTAGTGCTGTCATTTAGGCTGAGGGGGTGTCGTAACTGGTTTAATCAACTGGACTGGATTGGATTAACGATTGGATTTGATTAAATAGACTAGGCTCATTATATTATTAAGCCTAAACCCCATAATAATATAAAAATAATTATCAATAAATTGCACGAAAACAAATAAGATGGATTAGATATAACTACAAAAATGGGGCGTCACACCTATTTTAGTCCCTGTAAAGATATAAAGAAGCACTACAAGGTTTAATTCTAGTCAACAAACTCAAGATTTTAATTCACTAATATAATTCATGTCAATTGACTTAATTTGGGATTGGTGGACAGGGATGGATTGTTGGTAGTAATGGACGGCGCTTCGGTGGTGGTGGGCACGAGTGGTTGTGGTAGTGGACGAGGCTGGGTTGGAGGAGTTGGCGGCAGCAGTGATGCATATAAGATGGGACTGCGACCATTGCAGATGATGGAAAAGATTGGCAACAACAATGATAGAGGTGGGTTTGGTGGTTGATTGGGCTGGGATATGGTAGTGACGAAAGGGAGAGATTGGGGTTAGTGCAAGCGAGAGGCATGGTTGGGCCGCTGGGGCGATGGCAGAAGAGTGTGGTAGTGGTGAATGAGGCTCGGTTGGTGAAGGTGGTAGCGAGGGTTAGGTTTGGCTTTGGTTTCAATTGAAGATCTAATTTTTATTTGAAATGAAGTTATGCGATAAGGGTGGGGGTGTGGATTTGATGGTTTGAAGTGGGGCTGTATTGAAGCGGCGACAACGAGTGTGGTTTTGCTTTTGGTGGGTTTTAGATCTAGGGAAGAAGATAAATGATGAAGAATGCAAAGTCTTTTATGTAGGGGTAATTTGGACAATTTGTCCATTTTGTTACGATAGCCATCTAATGCAACACAATTACCACCTTGGGTCCTTTTTTGCAATTTTGTAACCCGAAGTACCTTTTTGCAACTCGTCCAAACCAAGAAGGGGCTATGTGCAATTTGTCATTTATATTAATGTGATTGCAAACTCAAGCCTAAAAAGTTGACGTAATTAAAAAGTAATTTTTCAACTTGCATAAACATTTAAAATCGTTTGGAGTTCAAATGTTGGTGGACGGCAGGATTCCGTTGGCAGACATTGAATATATCCGATTCAATTGGCCAAGAATGTATGACCAAGGTTTAAGTAATCATTGCAAATAAATGTCGGGGTTTAATTTGTATATAATCATATACGTACACTCAAAAGTTAAAAAGTTAGCTCCTCGAGGAGTAGCTTTATTTTTGTAACCCAGAAGACATTGCCTAAGATAATAATGAACTGCAGCATCAAATAATTTTCCTATCCTAATTATAGAGTATTCAAAGACTAACATTTCCCTCAAACACATGGAAATTTTGATCAAAATACCACGTGCTTTGGTTACAAAATTGGCTCAAGCCAAGGACAAATGGAAAAAATCAAAGTTCATCCAACATTATCATGAATGTTCCGCAGTGCCTGCAAGTAAACCTATAGAGATCATTCCACAGGTCTATGAATATCCATGGGAATTCTTTGCATGGGATTCCACTGGAGATCAAATGGAGGGAGAGTTGATATTCAAAACCCTAAAACTTTAATACATCGTTTATTACAACCTTAGATTGAAAAAAAATACAAATGCTTTTGCGGGGTGAACGGGGTGAGACCGTCCAATTGGAAAAGTGGAAGTAATCGTGCGACTATAAAACAGGGAATCATCGTGATACTGTACAAAAAGATATAAGCTTTTTTGATGATTACTTTGAGTAACAATCCACCTGTACACAATTCATTAGTTGTTGAGGATAATTCAGAGTATATTCAAATCTACCAATGCCCTAAGAGGCATCACCTTTGATAATAAGAAGTTACCACATCTAATAGTTACTTATCATAGTTTAGAATAACAAAAGGACATACTCTTCTACTACTGGGGTTGAAGATAAATAGCTACAATGCAGCAAAATTAGCTATTGCTAATTATAGCTTGTTAGTGAAGTTTGTGCTAACACATATAGATAGCGTCACAACTTTTTTTTTTGAAGATTGTCAAATATTTTTTAATGGTTTTTATTACTAACGCTAAAGAAGTTGTGTTAAGCAATCATTAAAACTTCATTACAAAAGTTGTGATGTTGTATGCAAGCTTCACTAAACAACTACAATTAAAAATTATTATTTTTCCATATTCAAACTCTCTAAGAAAGAGGCCAAGTAGCAATGAGTCCGGAGAATAGAGAAATTAAGCCTTGACATATATGCTTTGCTTAGAAATTGCTATTAAGGTTGTGCCTGCGATTGTGTAGCAATAGTTGAAATATTCTGAGACCAGAAGAATAAGGGGGGAGGTCCAAGGGCGGATTCTGGAAGTTTAGTCACCGGAGACTAAAAAGTTATAAAAGTAACTGACAACTAACTAAAATAATTTAGAAGGTTTGACTTTACATAAAACATGACAAAACCGAAATCATTAATTTAGAAATTGTTCATCAAGGCTTCACACCCACCCCCCACACACACACACACATATATATATATATATGAGAAAAATAACTTTTCTGATTTGTATCAATTAATGGTTAGAGAGGAACTTGACGTTCTTTATAGTCATGAAAATCATCAATGATCAAGTTTGTAGTAAACGCCTTCATATTATCTTTCTCAATGTGCATAATCAAAGAATCCGTGAAAAATCATCATCCATTTTATTTTGGCGTTGAGTTTTAAAAATAGCGCATGTAAAACTTAATACTATATGTTGATCATTAAGTTTTATGCTAACAAAGTGCATGTATAAGTTAGTATATAAAAAAGTTTTAATTTAAACTAAACAAATTAAACTTGATATATTCTCATTTCTGTG
Organism: Escallonia herrerae; assembly: GCA_033070095.1. NCBI lineage: Eukaryota > Viridiplantae > Streptophyta > Magnoliopsida > Escalloniales > Escalloniaceae > Escallonia > Escallonia herrerae. The sequence goes on along the minus strand of JAVXUP010003261.1, from coordinate 11,207 downwards.
TAATACGAAAATTTAAAATTTAGAAGAAGGAAGATGGAGTAAAGAAAAGAGAAAGGAAAGAATCCGTGGGTGGTGGCACAAAAAGTCAAAAAGCCAAACAAACAAAAGACCCCTAATGCATTGATATTACAATATAGGGAGATTTACGTAATTATCTTAAATATGAGTACCAATTTTTGAAAACACTAAAAAAATCAAAAAATTTGGGCCGTGACCGTGGTTCTCCTGACCCTTGTTGTTGTATGTCCTTGGGGAGGTCCGTGCACACATAGACGACTTTTAACAATATATCTTACGGTTTACATGCATAGAAAATATTATGTGACTCTAGTCCGAACTTTCAAAGATTTTATTTCTCACCTGACATAACAAACTACAGTTAGGCATTAGAGTGTGTGCAGTGCTGGGAAGTAAACATTAAGAAATAATGCTTTCAACCCACCTATCTATACTTACTACTTACAAAAGGAATATTTTTTTTTAGTGTAACATAACTGTTGATCTCAAATTATGCCACTTAGCATCCTAAGAAAATTGTAAAAAGTGATACAAAGTATGAATTTTAACTATTAAATAACTACCCATAAGGTCATGTTTAGTTTTCACAATTTAAGAATTATATTAAGAAATTATAATTGAAATATATTCTTAGATTAAATTTGTGAAGCCATACTTTTACACGTTCGCACGCATATTACGTGTACCAAAGAGTATGACTTCACAAGAGATAAGAAAATGAAAGAAAAAGCCACTGTCTTGCAGGAAAATTTAATTGCAAAGCCAACCGACCCTGAGGCCCGCCCTAACTTTTGACTCTTTTGGACTGGAGCTCCGCCTTCTTCTCAGTCTCAATCTCAATCACATTACAAACAAAAAGCTTCCGTAGGGCCTCACTTTGTCCACTTTCTGGCCCAACCAAAACCCACCTTTCCACCGCCACATCTCACCAAACGAAGGCCTACTTATTATACAATTATTATTATTTATTATAATAATAATAATAATAATAATCACCGAAATAGTGACAATAATATATACTGATACACTTTCGTGGCGGTGGGGCGGGTCTGTACGCATACAAGGGCAAACAAGGGATTTACATTGTATTGGTTGAACTTTTGCTCTTACCATACAGTATTACCAAATCAGATTTCTATAATATAACGCCTCTTTCCAAAACAATTAGAATAGAAAACTAGCACAAAAACTAGAAACGCACTGCCGTAGGCTTAAATTTTTCAAACTTTACTGTAAATTAGTTTTGACACCGTGAGTTGTCCACAAAAAAACACTATATCATAGTTATAATGTAACCGAGATAGTGATAATAATGCAATGCACTGACGGAACTTTGGTTATGGTGTTACTAAGGGCTATGCGCCGGTAAGAATTTATTGGCACTTACCACATTAAATATTACTAAAGGTTTCGATGATAATACCTTTTTAAAAACAGTCATCATACGTACACGTATAAACGGTTCGTCGAGGACAAATACGACAGAAATAAAAATAAAAAAAATTGTACAGAAACTAGAGATGTGCTGCTTAAATTTCTCAAACTTATACATTCTGGGTCTGCCAAGCTACTGGCCAACCACCGAGAGACGCGAAAATTGCGACCTCTTCTCTTATCTAAACTCCCTCTCCAAAGTCTGTCTCCGTCAGCACCGCTGGTTTTTCAGTCGTGGTAATGTGGTAGAATAGCTTTGTTCTTGTTTAGTTAGGGTTTTTGCGTGGAATCTTGGTGGCTATGGGGAGCTCGACGACCGTCATCGCTACTGCGGTGCATTATCGGTCAGGGTGGTTTTCACTTTTTCGGCGCTGACGTTCAGTTAGAGTTGAGGAGGGGATAAGCTGTCAGCTCATAGGTCCTCGATTGAATTGTGGTGGGTTAGGGTGTAGGTCTAATTTGCCATCAGGGTTGGTATGTGGTGTGCTGCCGCGGGTTGGAGTTGGACGGTGAGTCTAGGACAAGGTCGTTCTTTCTAGGGTTTTTGTTTCCCCCTTTCCCCCTAGTTGCTCTGCCTCCCCCCCCCCCCCCCCCCCCCCTTGCCCTAGAAAGTTTGGCTGGGTGTGATTGACGTTTGGTAGTTGTTAGATTAAGGTTCTTTTGGTTAGGATTCCGTCAATGAGGGGCCTAAGTGGTTGTGAGGGTTTCTAATTGAAGGTAGTTTCCGCCGATTTAAGTTATCGGATTGAAGATAGGGTTGGTATGGTGATTCCGATGGTAGGGTCGGTATTTCTGTAGGTTCTTTGGGGACTAGCAGCAATGAGATGTCTGAAAAGGTGGGTTTTCAGCTCCGAAGTGGATACACGAAGATCAATACAAAGTTGCCCCGAAGGGGACATGCGTCTAGAGCTTGGCAAGTGGTTGCAGTGTGCTGATGTTTTTGGATTGGCTATTTTTTTTTCTTAGTCTTATATTGTATTAGTTAATAGCTATCTTGTTGTAATGGGATTTCATATTACATGTAGCTGGTTTTTCTGTAGGTTTGTATGTTTTATTATTATTATTTTATCACTTTTAGTGTAGGTTTTTATTTTATGGCTACTTCTATCAGATGAGAATGAGAATGTCATCTGTGAGTCATTACTTGCCCTTTTTGGGCATGTAAGAATTCTCTTCCTTCCTTTGATATATTGATTAAAGTGATGTTGGTGCACACCTTGAAAAAGACAAGATTCTTAGTTGATTGTTGGACTTCGAGGGACCTAGATTCAACGCCGACGTATAAAATTAATCTAATTAAACTTATTCAACTTTCTCTAATTCCTAAAGAGACAAATCACTGATTGTGCACCTCCAAAAGAAAAGAAGGATGATTGCACTTGGCTAGGAATCAGTCGTAATGGAGCACTAGTTTTTTTTTTTCTTTTCTTTCCGGAAAGAGTTACTTTTTAGCAAGTTGTAGCATACTATAATTAAAACTTTGCCTCAAGAAAATCATAAAAAAAATAATAAGAATTTTGAGAAGTAGTCGACATCAGATTCAAACATTATGTTTAACTGTTTATATAGATAACCAAATAAAATTTGTGTTTAATGAAACTACTTACATACATTTGGAATACTATAAATTTGTTTGTATTTGGTTTTATCGAACCTTTTCTCGTTGCACTCTGACACCAGGGCAAGCTGAAGCCATGGCAATTATGCAATCATGTTGAGCACAAATCAAAACTCTACTTTGTTTACATCTTTTCGTATGGCAAGAATGTTGTTAGTAATCTAGTCGGGGACTTTATCGTGCATAAATTAGCACCAATCATTCATGACATTAAATATCTTGCAAAACTTTTAAAGTTTTTGGGAAATTCAACAGGTACTTCGAGCAGCCGTGAAGGAAGCACACATATGGACCAAAAAACCCTCAAAGTGTGTTCTGTAATCTGTCTGTCAGGAAATAACCAAAAAAGAAAAGGAAAAAAAAAAACAATTGCAATTTGATAATTTCTAACGATGAAAAGTTCAAAAGTTGTTTGAAAATTGATGCAGCTATTCACCGGTTCACTTGCCAATATGCCGTGGATGTGCTATGGTTGTCATGCCAAGCAATTTGTTTTTTTAATTTTTTTTAACGCTTCTTTTCTTCATTGTCAAATACCTAAATTACTATGTGTGTATCAACACTTTTGTTCAAAAAAAAAAAAAGTTTTTATGGGAAGGTTACAAGTGTCATAAAAAGTGCAACTATTGCCATGTTGCACCAAGGAGTCAGATAAAGCTGAGACAGTGGATGGTCAAAAGGTGTAATTTGCGCATCATATATTTGTTAGATTGATGCACGGCAGTTTACTTTTCGTTTTAAGTGGCAAAATTTATATTTTAAATTTTTTGACAATTCCAGCCTCAAAACTTATATTTTAAATTTTTTTGGCAACAGTCGTTAGAGTAATTGTTAACATAGGGATACTATTGCAACAACAGTTTATCAAGTGAGGGAATATTAATCTACATGAACATTATTAATTCAAAAGAAGTTAAAGTCTAAAAACAAAAACTGATTTTTCAGTGTAAGAAGTTCACCTGTCAAAATCAAATTCATCACAAAAGAATGAGAAGGTCATTTTGTGGAGTAATTGCATCCCATTAAAACTGACCACCACTTCCTCACTACCTTGCCCATGCATAGGGTTCTTTGTTACCTTATTAATATGAAAATAGTAAGTAAAAAATAGACGGTGTTGCACACTGTGCCAGTTGAAGGATGGTGGACGGGGCATAGACCTGGCAAAAAAAAATCCAAACCCGCGGGTCGATCCATACCCTGCCAAAAAACCCGGGTACGGGTATATATTTGAAAGACCCGTGAAGATCAGACCCATACCTGGACCGACCTGTAATTTTCGAGTCGTTCTCTCTTTCTCTCCTACGGCGTCGTTCTCTCTCACGAACGTCACTCTCAATCGACGGCCAAGCTTCGCGCAGATCCGCCGCAGATCCGACAAACCTCCGTCGCCACCGTCTTCTTCCTGCTCTGCTGCCTCCGCGACTGTATCTTTTCCTCAATCTTCACCTCACTCAAGTCAAAGACTCAAACTTCTCTCTCAGTCACAGATCGACTGTCGATCGAGAAGCTGAATTGATTTTTGCATGTGATCCTTGTATTAATTTGGATTGTGGATTTGTGGGTGGTGTTGGAGATGGATGCTTGTAGCTGTGTTAAGATTTTGTTTGTATTACTTTGGATTGTAGATTTGTGGTTGGTGCTGTAGATAAATAGGTACTTTGATTTCATTTGATTTTGTGGCATTTAACGATTAATGTAATTTTTTTTATCTTTGTTAGATTGGAATTTATTTTAACAACTCATGCTAGAAGAAAACAGGCAAAAGAAGCAAAAAGAGAGGAAAAAAAACTCCCTAACAGTTATTAAAATCTGTTTATTTTTAAAAAAAATTAGTTAATTAGAAATTTAGTCATTTACCCGCGAGTAATACCCGATCCGTGTGAGTAGGGTACGGATCTTCAAAAAGGCTACTCGAAAAAAAAAACAGGTAAAATTTACCCGGCCCGCTTTTACCCGAACCTGGCCTGGTATTACCCGTATCCGGGCGAGTATACCCGTTTGCCAGGTCTAACGGGGCAGCTGCTTGTTGGTGGTTTGTGTCCTTGAAATTTGACCTGACCCCCTTCTCGTGGAGAGCTAGGGTTTGGGAGGGGTATGGTAGAGGCGGTGATTGAAATTGTGTTATTTTTTTTCCTTTTCTGATAATAGTTTATATCTACAATATATGTATTTGGATCCGATTGACATTTTTTCTGCGTTGCATACCTCAAATCTTTTTTTCTCTAGTTTTTTCTATTGCATAAATGCAACTCTATATGTGGTAGCATAAAATTGGTCAGAAATTATTTCTCTATTTTTAAATCGAATCAGTAGGTGTCATGATATAATTGGCCAGAGAGTATAACCGTCTCATTCATGACATCTGACTGTTTCACTCATGACCTCTCATCCCCCACTTTCCGCAACTACCACATGCATACGTAATTTTAGCTATTATGTTGTAAAAGTAATCCTCAAGTTTGTTGATATTGCAAAAGTATCCTTGAGAGTTAACCCATGTTGGCAAAGCATCCTAATATACCGTGATCGTTCGATAATACCCCTTTCTACTAGAGAGTTAACCGATGCCGGTTATCTAAGGAGTGTTTTTGCTAGAAAAGGGAAGTTCAAGAAATATCCAAGTTCGAAGGTGATTTCCGCATTTGAGCCTTTACTCTTCATCCTTGAGAAGGCGACAATTGGTGCTTCTTTAGCAAAGTGATCACCCTCTTATTTAAGCACTAGGATCTTCGGCTATAATAAAACTAATTCTTTAAATGTATTATATTGACAAATGATTCTTACTAAAAGTTTGAGTAACAGTAACAAAATATGTTTACTTATAATCCTTTGTTACTAAAGATGTTACCTCAGAGATTCTTTACACTTATTCTAATATAATAGTTCTTCCGTCCCAAAAAAATGGTCATATATCCTTTTGGAGATGTTTTAAAAAAATTGATCACTTTCAAATTAAGAAATATTCTTTAGATGATTTTTCATATTTATCTTGTTGCACTTTTTTTAAAAATTTTCTCTCCACATTTTATTTTCTTACCAAATTATTTTTCTCTCTCATGTCCACTTTTTTTCTCTCCTGCTTTCTTTTGGAATAGAATGAGAAATTTATAAAATATAACGTTAAACACGATCAAATAATTTGGGGACGTGGAGGATAATTGCTTGCGAAACTAGTATAGCCTTTTCTTTTCCTGTTCATGTGGTGTACAGCTAATCAATGCTGTTGCTGTGTGTCACATCTACTATTTGGAAAGTGACACTCTACTTACGTCGATGGGAATGAGAGGACCATCTTAAAGGCGATTCATGGTGGGGGAAAAAAAAATTCCATATTATTTAAATTTGACCGGACGACCGAATAACCTTATCCTTCGATTTTATGCGTACGAAATCGTAGATTAGACAGTACATTTGCGACCAATTATCAGTCAGGGCCATATATCCAATTTATACGCATGTCATGGTTTTAGATTAAGCAAAATTATGACAGAGTACAATGTTGGACTAGTTTGGTTGGTCCCGAATTTGATTTGTTATTTGGCATAACAATAGCAAACAACAAATTCCGTGTGCGTTATGCACGAGATTGGCTGAGAGAAAATTGTTCAGAATGTGTCGTGATGTAGTACCTATGCTACATCATTTGGAGAAGGAATTTAGTCTCTGTTGACGTATGACATCTCTTATCATAATAAATAAAAAATAGCAAACAAAAATAGTTCTGAGCGGGTTAATATAACACCATACTTGTTACATTACACTTATAAAAGGTGCTTCAAGAAAATTAGTTCGTTATAAATGAAATGGTTCGAGGAAAAAAAAACGAATCCCTCCTAAAGTTTATCGCATATTGCCATAAATAAAATATGTGCCCTTACTAAATACGTCAAATAAATGCAAAAAAGAAAAAGAAAAATTGGATTACTACTACGTGACAAGCCTTGAAAAATACAAAAACCCCCAAGTTAGTTAAAATTGTCACCCATATAAAGAGATGAACATCGAAACCTTCCAACCGCTGTCTTATAAAGGACAGTCTTGAAAGAAATCTTTCTAGAGCATGAATTAAGACTTCGAGGTTAATTAGGAAAGGCACGTCAGTTTGAGCTGCTTGTTCTCATCACTCGTACTATATAATGCACACACCTAGCCTTTTCATTCATAACTTTGGTAGTTATTACAGTACTACTTTGTGCTTAGTCTTTGACTCTTTCAATCTTTTCAGTGCTCGTCCGTGTTACCTTGAAGGTCTCTTCTGCATTCTAAATTTGTAGCATATCTGACAATGGCAATAATTGGAAAGAAAACCTTCCTTGACAAAGCTTCGGCTCGGTTACTTATATAACATAATAATAATATCGCGACAAGTATACGCAAGTGCCGTTTTCATATCCTTCGACCACATTCAAAATTATGTTGATGCCGGTATTTCATTTGTTTATTATCCAATGATGTTAGAAGGAAATGGGTGTAGAGATGACCAAAACGAGAGGAAAAAAAAGGAAAAAGAACAATTACACTTAAATGATTTTGTGTCATCAACTATTGAGGACTTCTTACGATTAGAGGAGAAGAAGGGGGAGCGCCAAAAGTCGAAAATGAAGGTTTCTCGCAATAAATTCTTGTTAAGGGACAAAAAAATGAAAAAACCGTTCGTAGAATTGACAGACATGACCATCCAAATATTTAACAATAGTAGTATTTACTTTCTTAGAATATATTGAATAGTCACAAATCATTGATTCCGATCATCTAGAGATCTTGGATATATAAAAAAAAAAAATTGTCTCCGCTCTTGTCGCATCATCTTCCAACTTGATTCAACCATTCTAAATGGTTAAAAAAAATTAATGCTTTAGAACCATCTAAAATTTACTCTTAATTTTTTGACTTATCATACAATGTAAATCGTGAGAGAAAAATTGATGTTTGCACTTAATCTTGTACCAATTGTCTTAGATATGTGTTCTTACTAATTTCTTAGTGAAACTTCACCGTGCGTGGAGGTGAAACTTTTAAGACTTAATAATAACTAATGATAAAGGGTCTAGTGCACATAATGATTCCAGCCATCCAAAATTACAATTCTTGGCAATAACCTGCAGAACACGCCCCTCTTAAACTCCACAACCCTGCAAATTTAATGGACAGATACTTCACCCCGAGTTTGGAATAGCAGGTCACGGACTTGAAGAACCAACCATAACTGGTCCAGTCTTATCACTAAGAAATTGTACATATGTTAGTTGGGAGCTGATCCATTGATAGCGCTAACAAAATAGGACAAGTTGCTAGCGCGATCTGGCCGTCCATCCCGAAAGATGGACGGCCCAGATCTTTTTTTTACGTTTGTTTTAAGTCCGTCCGCTATATTATGTAGCGGACGATTTTTTGACAAAAATACCCTCCAACTTAAAAAGATCCCATCCGCTACATTATGTAGCGGACAAGTTTTCTGACTTTTTTTCTCTTTCTCTCTCCTTTCTCTCATAAATGCTCTGACATTTTTTTTCTCTTTCTCTCTCTCCTTTCTCTCGTCCGCTACATTATGTAGCGGACAAATTTTTTTACCTTTTTTCTCTTCTCTCTCCTTTCTCTCATTAATGTCACGACATTCTTTCATTTCTCTCTCTCTCTCTAATCATTTTTTCTCTTTCTCTCTCCTTCTCTTATTAATTCTCTCTCTCTCTCTCGTTTCTCTTCAAAAAGGGAAGAGGAGCAAATTGCAGCCGATTCCAGCACGAGAAAAGCAACTCCAAAAAACCCGAACAGCAAAACAACCGCCATCACCAGCACAATTGGATCAAAATTGGATTGTATTGGATTGATGTACAGATCAAGTTCGTTCTTGTTCGTGGGTCTCTTTCTCTGTCCGGGCTTGTTTTACTCAACCCGTTTTTTGGGGCGCCGGAGGAACCAATTAATGAAGAAGCTTCGGAGCATAGATCAAGCATGGAAACGCTCATGAGCCGAGGTCAGAAGATGTGGAACGATGAGTAACCCAAATCGAAGTCCTCTGCAACCAGAACCGCTACCACCTACAACAACCACAACAGCCAAAAGCAGCCGCAACCACCGAATGTGAATAGATTAAAAGCCAAGGCACCCCATGGCACATAGCTTGAGCAGATCTACCATCTACGCCTCCCATCGGCCACAACCTGTGAATCAAAGCGAAAAGCAACCGCCACACCATGAAACGACGAAATTGTGGAACCATAGATTCTGCTTCGAAATGAATGGAACCGTTGAAATTGTAGATGAAAACCATACTCTAAGGGCCGATATGCTCAAACTCTTTTATGCGTATACCGAAAGAAAGATCCCATTTCTGATTAACAAAGTGGTAAGAAAACAGAAGAGATAGAAAGGAGGAGAGAGGAGGGAGAAAACAGAAAAGTGGTGAGAGAAGAGAAAGAGAGAGGAAAGAGACAGAAGAAATTGATGAGAAAGAGAGAGAGATGTCAGCAAAATTAATGTGCTACTCGTCCGCTACATTATGTAGCGGACATAACGGAGTCTGAAAATTGTCCGCTACATAATGTAGCGGACGTAACGGACTGTGAAACTTGTCCGCTACATTATGTAGCGGACGGACTTGGAGGGTATTATTGTCAAAAAAATGCAAAAAATCGTCCGCTACATAATGTAGCGGACGTACTTAAAAAAACGAGAAAAAAAAGATGGGCCGTCCATCTTTCGGGATGGACGGCCAGATCGCGCTAGCAACTTGTCCTATTTTGCTAGCGCTATCAATGGATCAGCTCCCATGTTAGTTTTATTAATCAGATATATATATATATATATATATATATATATATATATATATTAGTTTAATTCATTTCTGATGCATGTACCTTGAACCATACTGGTCCAAAACATAAACAAAAACAATCATTTACTTATCTTAGAGAGAGAATGTGCACACAGTACTGGTAGTAACGCCAGCACACATGCATGCCAAGAATTCAGATGAGACATAAATACTACTTATTTACGCCGTTTTCTTTCTTTCCTCCCTCAGACTCAGTTCCCCAAATTTCCATCTGGGTGTTGAATTTTTCTTATAACTGGATCCACCTTTCGTGGCCATTGTTTGAGCCAGTTTCTATTATCTTGGTCCCCAGGCTTCACTACAAAATTTCCTATACAATATTCTTTACACACTGTAGCCATTTCTTGCTCACTTCAATCCCCATGTTCTTGACTATTTTGAACAAAAGTTGAGATGGGTATTTCAAGAAACAGCCATTAAAGATCTGGTGTAGCTTGTTTGCTAGCAATTCGGTCTCAGAGATCTGCCATGGTAGCTGTACAGATAAGGATTGCTGTAACATTCTTTCTTTCTCTTATTTTAGTTGTTTTTAGTGTTACAGACCCTAATGACTTGGCAATTTTGAACCAATTAAGAAAAGGGTTGGAGAATCCAGAGCTGTTAAAATGGCCTGCCAATGGAGATGACCCATGTGGTCCACCAAGTTGGCCTCACATTTTCTGTTCTGGTAACAGAGTTTCTCAAATTCAAGTTCAAGATATGAACTTGCAAGGCCCTTTGCCTCAAAACCTCAACCAGTTGTCCAAACTGTGGAATTTAGGTCTTCAGAGGAACCAGTTCAGTGGTGTTTTGCCTTCCTTGCGCGGATTAACGGAATTGCAGTATGCCTACTTGGATTACAACAACTTTGATACAATTCCCCCAGACTTCTTCCTAGGACTTGTGAATTTACAGGTTTTGGCATTGGATTATAACCCCCTTAATGCCACCACTGGTTGGTCACTGCCTCCTATGCTGCAAGAATCAGCTCAGTTGACCAATCTTTCTTTGATGAATTGTAACTTGGCTGGTCCTTTGCCTGATTTCCTCGGAAGCTTCTCATCACTAACGGAGTTAAAACTGTCATTAAATCGAATTTCTGGTGGTATTCCGGCAACTTTTAAGGATTCAGTTTTTAGTATGTTTTGGTTAAATGGACAGTCTGGAGGCGGGATGACCGGTCCAATTGACGTAGTTGCATCAATGGGTTCACTCACTAGTCTATGGCTACATGGGAATCATTTTTCAGGTAAAATTCCCAAAGACATTGGTAGTGTAGTTTCATTGAAGGATCTTAATGTTAATAGCAATGATCTTGTT
>JAVXUP010003260.1:0-77385 GCA_033070095.1 Escallonia herrerae | reverse complement strand
AAAAATATGATTGACGTCTACCGAGTGCATATCGAGAACCTACAGTTAAGGTCATGGGGACACCTCAAGGAGGCAGCCCGACGAACTTACGAGACAGTTGGTCCTGTCAAGTCATGGAAGCCTCGACCGCAAAGTACGCTGTTGGCCTCAGCAGATGCACCTATCACTCAACGTAGCAACGACAACAACAACTATGCAGGCTTCAAGCGTCAGCTTCCAGATGTGAACCAAGGCTCCGACAAGCGAAGGCAACAAAGACCCGCACCTAACTATCCCTGTGACCTGAATACAGTGAAGGAACTCTTGGCCGAATGGGTGGCGCATGACAAAAATTTCCAACTGCCACCAATGCGGACCAATATCACAGACGAAGAAAAGGCCAGGCCCACCTACTGTCCTTTCCATCGAGCCCTTGGCCATCCGCTCAAAGATTGCAATGCACTGCGAACCATCTTTGCAAGGAAGGTAGCGTCGGGCGACCTGCAGCTACGGAAAAATAACGATGTGCGCAAAGATCCCTACCCACCGCATCGCAACAGTAGGGAGCACCAGGCCCTTATGGCTGTCACTGACCATGTCGAGCCTGTAATCCACGAAGCCCCGGCAGAGCCCACACTGACCCTCGTGCCTCCTCCAGCTAAGCAGTCGATGCCTCCCCTTCGACAGATGACGAAGATCAAAAGTTTTTTTGATGAAATGGGGTTTTCACCCGCCGCCCGGACTTACCTTTCCAATTGCCTGCTCGAGGTCACCACCGGCCTCGGTTCCGAATGCTTCGCCGCCCAGGCTGAATTACGTCACATCCCCTCTACGGCCTTAGTCTTCTCGGATGAAGACTCGCCGCCGATCGAGCATCACAATCGGCCGCTGTTTTTAGAGTGTACTGTTAATGGCACGGGCTTCCGTCGTGCCTTGGTTGATTGCGGCGCCTCGATCAACATCATACCCCTCATCACCCTGCAACAGGCCGGCATTCCCCCAAGGAAAATCATCCGTGACCCCGTCAATATTACCGGCTTTGGACAGGGTCCTCAGTCGACCCTCGGCCATATCACCATCGACCTCATGGTCGGAACTGTCCGTCGCGACACTACTTTTCACGTAATAGACAGCGAGTCTGCCTTTCACCTCCTGCTCGGGAGACCATGGATCCACGACAACAAGGCCGTTCCCTCAACATACCATCAATGTGTGAAGCTGGTAGCCGGTTCTACGGGACATGAGGTAGCAATGACAATCCCTGCAACCAAAGCCCCCTTTGAATGCGCCGAGTCTTATTTCGCCGAGGCCTCCTTCTTCACTAATTTCGCCGAGGATGGGGAGAATGCTACTCATGTACATTCTACCAGGCTGCCGACCTGGGATGAGCTGTGCGGGGACAAGCTTTCCAAGGACAAAACCGGGAGAAGTAACAAGAATAATGGGTCAACCCCACCGCTTCCGCCTGCTGCCACGACCAATTCCCCCCCTTCTTCCCCCAAGTCCAAGAAGCAAAAGGCTGAGCCGGCCTTTCGACGTATCGTCAAGGACGGCAAGATCATCTATCAATTATGACGGTATGCAGGGGCTCCAGGCGGTCCCTCCTCAGACCCCCTCGACCCCGACCCCCTTGGAGAGACTGAATGGTGCCGCACGGCCGAGCATTGCCAGCCAGATCCTGACCTCACCCCCGGCGCGGCACCACCTTGCTATGAGGATGGCCCTCGACCTCAGGCTGAAGATATTGAAGAAATCAACCTGGCCGACCCGGGCGAAGAACCGCGGCACACCTACATTGGCACAAAACTCGCCCCCGGCCGAAGAGAGGAATTGGTTTCCCTCCTGCACGAGTATCGTGATGTCTTAGCATGGAGCTACAATGAGATGCCCGGACTGGATCCTGCCTTAGTCACACACCATCTCAACATTGCTACCGGATCCATCCCTAGCCGACAGCACCCGCGGACATTCCGCCCCGAGCTCGAATTGAAAATCAAGCAAGAGATTGAACGCCTCCTGCGCGCAGGCTTCATCGAACCTATCACTCACCCTATTTGGCTGGCTAATGTCGTCCCTGTACAAAAGAAGAATGGCCAAGTCCGCGTCTGTATCGACTTTCGGGACTTGAATAGGGCGTGCCCCAAGGACGAGTTTCCACTACCCAATATCGACATGCTCACGGAGGCCGCCGCCGGATATGAAACTTTATCTTTCATGGATGGGTTCGCAGGTTATAATCAGATTCGCATGAACCCCGACGACAGCGCCAAGACAGCCTTCCGCACTCCTATGGGTAATTTTTGTTGGAAAGTTATGCCTTTCGGCCTCAAGAATGCGGGTGCTACGTATCAAAGGGCTATGACAGCAATATTCCATGACATGATACACCATACTGTGGAAGACTATGTCGACGATCTTATTATCAAATCCAGGAAGGAAAGTGATCACCTCACCGACCTTCAAGCGGTCTTTGATCGTTGCCGCCAGTATAACATGCGGATGAATCCATTGAAATGTGCCTTCGGAGTCTCCTCCGGCAAGTTCCTCGGGTTCTTGGTCAGTCGACAGGGCATCGACGTTGACCCCTCGAAAGCAGCCTCCATCCAAGAAATGCCCCCCCCCAAGAACACAAAGCAACTGAAGAGCTTCCTCGGCAAGGTCTCTTACCTCCGACGCTTCATACCCGCACTGGCCGAGCTCATTACGCCATTTCAACACTTGACGCGTAAAAGCGCACCGTGGAATTGGGGCGCGCCCCAACGGCAAGCATTTGAACAGATTAAGGCGGTCCTCATGTCACCGCAAACCATGGTCGTACCACAACGGGGCATCCCACTCCTACTCTACCTGACTTCCACACCCAGATCCATCGGGGCTTTGCTTGCCCAAGAAGTCGAAGGTGTCGAGCGTCCTGTTTATTACCTCAGTAGAGTGATCAGAGGGCCCGAAGCCAACTACTCCGAGCTCGAGAAACACTGTCTAGCCTTGGTGTACGCCTCACAGAAGTTCAGACATTACTTTCTGGCGCATCAGATCACACTCGTCACCAAGGCTGACCCGCTCCGTTACATGCTTACGCGTCCCGCCCTGTCTGGCCGACTCACACGGTGGTTGCTGCTGTTGGCCGAATTCGGTTTATCTATCAAGAATCCTACAGCTCTGCGGAGCCAAGCACTCGCAGACCTCCTGGCCTTCTTCCCACGCCAACAATGTGAACCGATATCGGATCAACTGCCGGGGGAGGAGACAGCCCTGATCACCGACATCGATGGACTGTGGACGCTTGAATTCGACGGCTCTGCCACTAGCAAAGACCCCAATGGCACGCCCCTCCGGCAAGGGGGTGCCGGCATAGTCTTGCGGGCACCAGACGGTGTTACCACTTCATTATCCTTCAAACTTGCATTCCCGGTGTCTAACAACGAAGCTGAATACGAGGCACTTGTCATTGGCCTCATGATCGCCGTCAGTATGGGGGCTAAGGCGCTGTGTGTGAAAGGAGATTCAAATCTGGTCATGAAGCAGGCGGACGGGGAGTTCGCGGTCAAAGAACCAGCCTTGGCACCTTATCGTGCCTTGGTGCAACACTTGGAAGGAAGACTCGGTCATGTCCAGTATGAACATCACAATAGGTGCCACAACAGACATGCGGACTGCTTGGCCACGATCGCGTCAAAGATAGAGGTCGATGGTGAACAACGGATGCTAACCATCGTCAAGAGAATGGAACCATGCACAGCACTGAACCTAGTGCCGAGGGACGTTACTGCGGACGATTGGAGGCAACCTATCATCGACAAACTTAAAGCGCCATCTCTTGCTCATGCCTCCACCCTTACAGACTTTTCAATGATGGGAGATGTCTTATACAGGCGGTGTCCCGGAGGCACTCTAGCAAGATGTTTGGCACCGGAAGAGGCAAAACACAAATTACAGCTCGGCCACCAGAAGTGTTGTGGCCTCGACGGTCCCCCTATGTATCGTCGCCTCCAGCGTATGGGATTATATTGGCCATCCATGGCCAAGGAGGATATACAAAAGGATTGTCCCGAGTGCTTGTATGCACCCGACGGTGCCGAAGCTCTTGTCATTGACATCGAGGGTGACTGGCGCCAGCCTTTCATCCAGTATCTATCCCACGGGATTCTACCACCTGACCGCGGCTCAGCACGATCCATCAAGCGCAAGGCAGTCAGGTATTTTGTGACGGAAGGCGAGTTATTTCGCAAGGGATTTTCGGGACGCACCCTGCGATGCTTGCAAGGTGCCCAAGTGGTCAAAGTCATTAACGAAGTACACAATGGTGATTGTGGTGAACATCAAGGCTCCCAGAAGCTGTATGCAGAATTACTAAGATTGGGGTATTATTGGCCGACTATGGAATCCGACTCCATCTCGCATGTCCGACGCTGCCAACCCTGCCAGCGGCACGCCGACAGGATACACTCGCCAGCATCCGACTTGCACATGATCTCAGCACCTTGGCCATTTCATTCTTGGGCCCTCGACCTCATCGGCCCCATCCACCCGCCGTCCAGAAGCCATTCATGGATCATGGTTGCTACTGAACGCTTTACGAAGTGGGTTGAAGCCGTACCTCTGCGGAGAGCCACGGGAGGTGCCGTTTCCAACTTCTTACGCGACGTCATCTGTCGTTTCGGCATCCCTCGATGTATTATATCTGACAATGGCACCCCATTCATTAACCGAGAGGTTCGAGCTCTCATGGAAAGGTACAACATCAGCCATGCCACATCAACTCCCTATTACCCGCAAGGTAATGGTCAAGCTGAAGCGTCCAACAAGACTTTGCTACGAGTATTATCGCGAATGGTGCATGACGCCGACCGGTCGTGGTCCGAACAACTGAATCTGGCACTCTGGGCCTACAGAACATCCATGCACACAGCGACAAAGGCCACGCCCTTCTCTCTCGTCTACGGGGACGAGTGTGTGGTACCTGCCGAGATCGCAGAACCATCGGCTCGACTTTCCCTAAGCAGCAGTCTCGGAAATGAAGCAGCCCGGCTGGCGGCACTTGACGGCCTCGACGAACGACGAGCCACGGCCCTGTGCCGCATGAAGAAGTATCATGAGCAACTCACGAAAGCTTATGGGAAGACCGTCAAGCCACGTTCGTTTATCGAGGGCGACCTTGTTCTTCAAGCCGCCAAGCATGTGCGGGCCAACATGTCAGCTCCTAAATTCACGCCAAACTGGGAGGGCCCTTTCACGGTGCACGAAGCCCGCACTAATGGCTCGTACCTCCTGCTCAACCACGACGACGGTCAGGTCTCGGCCCCCATCAACGGCCGCTACCTGAAGAAGTATTATGTGTAGTCGCGACAACATAAGCCCGCGTCATAGAACGCGCCCTCGAAGCATTTTTGTACATGCGACATTGCTTGCAGACTTGTATTTTTTTGTTGATCTGTGTAGCGTTCTACACTAGTCATGTAATGGTGTTTTGTACCGCGTCCTATCAATACAAAGTCATGCTGTTACCTCAACTTCTGCCCAGCTGGCACTCATTCTCAACCTATGCTTCCTAAGTCACTTTCTACGAGCGGGAATGGGAGAGCATTCACAAGTAACCGAAACAAGCAAGACATTCAAAAAAAAAGAGAGAAGAAAGAAGAGAGCAACCGAACATAACATACAATAAGCCGAGACCATCGAAAATATGTACATATACATCAAACGTTTACTAGCCGTCGTTAAGCACTACAACTACGGCAAAGTAACATACAAGCTAGGAAAGTCTAGACAACAGCGATGCAACTGGGTGGGAGCTGAATGCCTGAAGTACCTCCCGCTCCGCTTGTACCTCTGACCATCCAGCATCAAGCTCGGCCTGTCGCCCTAACCGCTCTGACTCTCGCCCGTCCACCTCACCTCGCCGCCTCTGTAGATCGGACAACTGCCTCTGCAAATCGACGAGCTGTCTCTCTATCTCTGCCACCTGCATGTCAATCCCGGCCAACTCTGCCGTGATCTCTGACCGCTCTGCCTCTAATCCTGTGCGGCGCCGCTCCAGCAACATCTCCCGCATAACCACGACTGCACGCCTCTCATCCATATCGTGGCTGACGCTCCTCGATCTAAAGAAATCTGCTAGCCAGTCCAGCTGCATACCTAGCGATGTGAACGGAGCGAACTCTGAAAGCGACCGAGCAACGAACTCTGCAGTCCAACCCGACGACGGCACACTGGCGAACGGCAGCAACCACTCCATAAACCCTGCAGACACCCACATCCGTAGTACTGGGTTCTCTACCACCACGCTCTCGAATGTCTGCGGGAACGCTGCCTTCACCAGTTCTAACCGGCGCACAGTCTCCGCTGGTAGCTGGAGGCCCCCCCAAGCTGCCACATCCACCTGACCGCTCGAGGATCCTCTACTCATCTCTCCGACTGTCGCACCACTGCCGCCCGCTGCAGAAATCTCCGACATCCCACCCGCCCTCTGCGCCCCAATCGTGGCGGAGTGCATCGCCAGAAGAGTAGCTCCGACCTCAACCACGGACTCCGGCAATGTGTCATGCCGTCGCACCACCACAGCCTGAACCGGTGTCTCTCGCTCACGAATCGAGGCAGCAACAACAGACTCAGGCTCCGCCATTTCGCCACCATCACCTCCCACAACCTGCGTCTCCATGCCTGTCCACCAGTCCTCGTCAATGTCGAACATCACCGTATCGCTCCCCTCTCCGCCGTATAGTGCCCCCACCGTTTCCTCAGTAGCAGGCAATGGGCTCACCCTCCTCGGCACACTGGCCGTCAATAGCTCAACGGCCTCGGTCTCATCACTGTCAACTAATCTGCCGGCCTCGGCTGCCATAGCCTCCTCGCCTTCGATCTCAGTCTCGGCCTCGCTCCCCCCGCGACCGCCTCTTCCTCGTCCCCCTGGCAAAACCGCTGTCAGTTCACAGATTATGAGCAATATGCAAAGCATATTTATACGACAAAAAGAAAGGACAGAAGCAAACCTCAGAGTCTAGCTCCTCTAATACGTCGCGCGGCCTCTTCGCCCCTGATAGGTGTGGGGCTGAGGTACCAGCACTAGCCTGACGCGCTGTCTCCATCATCCCCACTCGCAATGCCGACAAGGGCCCCTTGCCGGCCCCCGGCACCCTCGGCACCTCGGCAATAGGCTCCTCCCCACTGTCCTCCCCGGGAGCAGCGTCCCCCAACTCTACCGCATCCTCCTCCGCCTCCCTCTCCGAGCTCGGAACAGAACTCCCGGTCACCAGTGACAGCATCCCGCACTGCCTCGCGACTGTGGCCGATATCAAACTCAAGGCTCGGTCACATGCGAACACATCTACCTGTCGACGTGTGCCTGACGGCTGTGCCAGCCATCCGGCCCAGCTCCCTCGCAGTCGCTCCCACCAATGCGCATAATCCGCGGTCACCGCCCCTGCCACCTCTGTCCCTGGCTGCCTCCACTCTGTCGTCGGTGCCGGCCACTCGCGGGCTCTGTCATATAGTGTATACCCAAAAGCCGTCGCCACACTCCAAGGGCTGTCATAACCGCATGGGGGCTCTAGATCATACCCGAACGCCAACGACAGACGATCCGGGCAATACCTCGCCACATAATAGCAGCACTCGGCGGGCTTCCCGCCATCATCTGTCAATACCGGGAGCCAGCCGGGAAAATACGCGACCAATAGCGCCAGCTGTCCTGGCGCTAGCTCGCCTCTCCTGCTCAGATCTGTCGTCACCTCCTGCACGTGCAGCCATGGCGGCGTACCATATGACGCATGCATCTCCATATAGGGCCGTCGCTCGCATTCCCCCCGTTTGTCTAGAATCTGTGCCAACGGGCACCCCGGCCTCCTGATGCCTGCCCAACCAAAAGCCCGAGACCCGCTACACCACAACGCCACCTGCCGCGACCTGCCTGGACGGGTCACTGTCCCCATCGTCGGTGACGGGTGTGCGACCTGCCTGGACGGGTACCTCTGCAAGAACATCCAGTCCACGTACGTCGCCACCTGATACCGACCATACGACCGCTTCACATCATTCACGAACTGATCTAGCCGCGAGTATAACGTGCCCAAGTACACCGGAGCCAAGCCGACCCGCCTTCCCTGCGCCATCCGAATGGCCAAGGGAAACACCCTCGGGGAAATGCCATCCTCAGGTGTCCCCTCAAACACAAACCTGCAAACAACGACCGGCAACATATGTCAGTTTGACGTTTTACAGGGCAAGCAGGACATACGATATATTCACGAATAATCACACGACAGTACAAAATTTACCTCGATAAGAACATCGCCAAAAACGCCACCAACTCGTACCGATCGCTGCCATGATACGGACCCATCACGAACTGGGCAGCATTGCCCAACTTCTGGCCTGTCCTCGCCTGCGGCGTGTCGTAGAACTGGCGCAGCCACCCACCGTACGTCCCCTTCCGGTGCCTCTTCGTCTCCGCCAAAATGTCCAGTAGCTGCGTCTGCAACAACCGCTCCTCCCCGCTCAGCCGGGTCACCCGTGCATCCACCTCCCCATGTATCGGCAGCCCTATCAGCATCAACACATCGAGTAACGTCGGCCCGATCTCCCCGAACTCGGTCACGAACGTATGCGACTGCGTGCTCCATCTTGCCAGCAATCGGGTCATCCCTGGAGTATCCCTATATAACTCCAGCCCCCTCGCTGTAACATTGATCGCCGGTAACAGCCCTAGTGCCTGCAACACCTGCGCCCTCACCGGTGTCTCCAACATATGCTCACACCAAAAGTCCCACCCTACCGGCATCGCACTATGGCCCTTGAACATCACCGGCGACCAAGGTATGTCCTCTCTCCCAATCAACAATGCCGGTACATACCTCGGCGACATCACAGGCGCCTCCGCCGGGCTCGGAGCGCGAAGGTAGGGTGACGACAGCCGAGGCTCCTCTCCCATCGACGGACCACCCCACGGTGTCCTGAACACTCCGTCTGCCACACGAATGGCCAACTCCCTCCACAGCTCACGGTCCGGTACACACGGTACTACTCCCCTCACCCCCAGCAATGTGTTTGTCTTATCTGGCTCCGGATCGTAGGACCTCCTACCGCCATCATCAAAGGTCAATGGCACTGCCGCCTCGACACCCACTGACGGTATGGCCTCATCGACTGGCGGCGCCGGCACAGGTACAGTCATCATATCCCGCGGCGGTCGCGATGTACCCGCCGCGGCCCCTCGCGGCTTCGCCCACATCTTCTGCCGAACTTTTTTCGCTGCTGGCGTCGCTCCGGGCTGTGAGGATGGGACTTGGGCCTGTCGGACACCCTGCGTGACCGACCCCCCATGACTGGCCGACCCCCCATGTGCGGCCGACCCCTCTCGTGCGACCGACCCCCCGTGACTGGCCGACCCCCCATGTGCGGCCGACCCCTCTTGTGCGACCGACCCCCCGTGGCTGCCCGACCCCCCATGTGCAGCCGACCCCCCGTGGCTGGCCGACCCCCCTTGCGCGGCCGACCCCCCTCACTGGGCCGACCCCCCTCGCTGGGCAGACCCACCTTGTCCGGCCGACCCCCCTCGCTGGGCCGACCCCCCTCGTGCGGCCGAGCCCCCGTGGCTGGCCGACCCCCTCCCCTCGCAGAGCCACCGACTGGCCGACTCCCTGGCCCCGACGACCCCTCGCCCACTTCCACCTCTTCTCTCACCATCCCTTTTTCTCTCTTTCTTTCTCTCCCTCTCTCTCTCTCTGACTTACGTAGGCACAAATGGCGGTGCCTCCGCCCCTGCCCCCCTCCGCTCCTTATATAGGGGTGGGCAATTTTCTTTTCTTTTTCCTTTTATTTTCTCTTTCTTTCTTTCTTTTTCTATTCTTTCTTTCTTTCTTTTCTTTTTCTTTCTTTTTTCCTTTACTTTACGCTCCCGTCCGCCGGCGCCTCGCCACAGTTTGTCGACCACGCGCCGTCGCCGCTATGACCGCAGTGCGCGCCCGCGCGCCACCTCCACGACCTTCGTCGCACGCATTCACATGACAGCTCCGCGACAGGCCCCGTCGCCCGTGTGCCATCTCCTTGAACCGGGTCGCTTGTGCCAACTCATCGCGCTCTTTACAACGCGCGCTCAATGCCAACGGTCACTTGATGCACTGCCGCGACGTTCGTCGCCGCGCCCGTGCGCCATTCTCATCATGCGTGCCCCCGGCACCAAGTATAGCTCCGCGACGTTCGTCGCCGCGCCCGTGCGCCATCTTCATGGTACGTGCCCCCGGCACCAAGTATATGCTCTGCGACCTTCGTCGCCGCACTCATCCGCCATTCTTATCACATGTGCCCCGGCACAGTATTGCTTTGCGACGTTCGGCGCCGCACCACTTTCATGACATGTGTTCCGGCACCAAGTATTGTCCCCGCGACAATCATCGCCATGTCCATGCACCACGACCATGTTACAAGCCTCCGGGCATAACACCCATTCACCACACCATGCGCCCCCGCCATGGGCATGGAAGACCTTCAACCCACTCTCGTGTGCGACATTCTGGAGGCTCCGCTGGTAGTGCTCCTGCAAGAGGACCCCTCCCTGCGACATGGGCTGAGCGCCAGCACGGGTTAGCGACACAATCAAACTACGGGATGGGCTCACAACCTTGAAGCCATCGCCGGCACAATCAAACTACGGGATGGGCTCACAACCTTGAAGCCATCGCCGGCACAATCAAACTACGGGATGGGCTCACAACCTTGAAGCCATCGCCGGCACAATCAAACTACGGGATGGGCTCACAACCTGGAAGCCATCGCCGGCACAATCAACTACGGGATGGGCTCACAACCTTGAAGCCATCGCCGGCACAATCAACTGCGGGATGGGCTCACAACCTTGAAGCCATCGCCGACACAATCAACTGCGGCATGGGTGTGCCAGCACGGGCTAGCGCCATTGCCGGCTCAATCAAACTACGGGATGGGCTCACAACCTTGAAGCCATCGCCGACTCAATCAAACTGCTACATGGGCTTAGCGTCATCGCCGGCTCCATCACCAGGGACCCTGGCCCCCGCAGCAAGAGGGGCTGTAACCACATCGTTTATGCATGCGACGCCCGCTCGGGTTGCCTCCGCGCCCGCCACACGCAGGGGGCTTATGTTCATACCCTATTCTGGTCGCACCCCAAGACCCGCCAAGGGACCCACTTTGCACGACACATCACCCAGTCAGCGGTCAACTTTTCAACGCTCGAGGGCCGGTCAAAGCAACGCATGCTCAAGTCACGTGAACCATTCGTGAAGCGACTTCGGCGTGCCTTCCACCCCAAGGGGTCGGCCTCCCTCTAGGGTCGGCCTCCCCCAAGGGTCGGCCTCCCTTGGGGGTCGGCCACTCCTGGGGGTCGGCCACTCCTGGGGGTCGGCCACCCAAAGGGGTGGGGGGGGTCGGCCTCCCTCTAGGGTCGGCCTCCCCCAAGGGGTCGGCCTCCCTCTAGGGTCGGCCTCCCCCAAGGGGTCAGCCACCCTTGGGGGTCGGCCACCCCAAGGGCTCGGCCACCCTCGGGGGGTCGGCCTCCCTCTAGGCTCGGCCTCCCCAAGCGTCGGCCTCCCTTGGGGGTCGGCCACCTGCCTTGAACACCGACGCCGTCACCTTTGACCGTGCCCCATTGTCACGACGACCGTCGCTCGCGGCCGCACTCCGCCATAGTCGCGACAACCGTCGCTCTCGGCCGTGCCCCTTCGTCGCGATGACCGTCGCCCGTAGTCTCGATGACCGTCACTTGTGGCCGCTCTGTCGCCATGACAACCGTCGCTCACGGTCGCGCGCCATCCACGCAACGACCCTCGTCGCTCGGAGATCACTCTGCGACCCTCGTCGCCCGCACTCAACCGCGCCCCATGCGCTGCAATCATGTTATATGCTTACGGGATAGGCTACTCCTCCAGGACACTATCTCCGCCAGGGTGCCTGCGTGACTAGCCTACGTGCTCTGGCACTGGGGGCTCGCGTCGGCACCCCTAAGGACTATGACCCCCGGGTCACTCGGAGACGGGAGCAGGTCTTCGGAAGGGCATCTTGCCTAGTCCACCTGGCAGCTGGGCGTCGGGTCTTCCCCACCGCTGCCAGACCTGTGGGATTCAGTAAGGGCTTGGACTGGAGGCTGGGACAATGGGCTACTCTGACCATGCTACCGCGGCATGATCAGTCTCCTCAGACAGGCAGAGAGATGTTGCAAGGGCAGGGCAGCACGAACTTAGGAACCGGCAGTCCAACGAAGGGTCAGTGCGTCGGCCCCCTGGTGACGTGTCGTTCCCAGGGGGCGACACATGTCAACTTATGACACATGCACATTTTTGCCTATAAATAGTGGACTTTGGAGCTTTTTCAAGGATCTTCTTCTCATTTGGACTTTTCACTTTCTCTCTCTAAAAGGAACATTCTCTCTGGAATTCTAGTGAGAGAAATATACTTGAACTCCCGTCTACGGACCCTGGACGCCATACCCTCATCACAGACTGTAGACTGTCGGTCCTGTTCATCGTCACCCTGCCTGCGCAGCACTGCCAGCCCTCACGACCTGTCTGGGGAGCCTTGTCCTCGGCCCTTGCGCCGTCCTTGCTGTCTCCCACGTTGCCTACCTGGAAGCCAACTCAGACCGCATCCTTTGTGGCACCTCCACGTATCATCGAACCATTTTCGGCACCATCAATCCTCAAACTATCATTTCGGCCAAATTCATCCCTATGCCATCATAAGTGCGTCCTCCAGGTCCTATCGTTAGTCGGGGTAAGAAAATGGTCGTTAGATGTCCCAAAATGAGGGATAAAACCAGCAAAGCATAGTTCATGATAGTTTAAAGAAATTGTGAAAATACACATAAAGTTAATGGACATTTCCTTTTAGTTGTTATTTTATTTCGTTCTTCTCTACATCTTCTTCTTCCCTTTAAATTCCACCGCCACCATGAATTATGTCTTACTTCCTACCAACAGTACCACCTCTAATACCACTTCATACCACCCTATCATCACCATTTTCATTGCAATCAAACATACTGCAGCGGATTAAACCTACCAACAAGTTGACCACCACATTTGATATACCACAATGATCCATTTGTGATTGGATCATTGTGGGTAGATCGAATGTGGGCATTGCTTTATGCAAAAATGTCATTTGATAATGGTGGAAGGGTGGGCAGTTTGACAGCGATGAGTGGTTCTAGAGTTGGGTAGGGCTTGTACCTCTTGTGTAAGACCGATAGTGGTCCGGGAGACATTGGCTGCTATGATGGCGGTATGGGATAATTGTGGTGGTGGTGGCAAGTTCAATGGGGGTGGTTGTTGGTATATGATGGCGGTTGTTGTGGTGGTTGTTTAATGGTATGGTGGTGTCGTTGATAATGGGTTGAGGGTAGGTAGGCAAAGGGCTGGCTTTGGTGGTGGGGCATGGAGTTTAGGTGGTTGTTGAGGGTAGTGGTCCTGATGGTGGTTTAACG
Source organism: Escallonia herrerae (assembly GCA_033070095.1). Classification (NCBI taxonomy): domain Eukaryota; kingdom Viridiplantae; phylum Streptophyta; class Magnoliopsida; order Escalloniales; family Escalloniaceae; genus Escallonia; species Escallonia herrerae. The sequence goes on along the minus strand of JAVXUP010003260.1, from coordinate 63,953 downwards.
GTTTTTGGGCCCGTGAGCTGGCTCTGGTTGTGGGGAACGGTGCTTGTAGGTTTGATGGGTTTTTTGTTAACGGGTAGTGGGTAGGCTGGCTGTGGTGGTTAGGAGCTATGGTTGTGGGTTTGATATGGTGGGTGCCAATGGATAGGTAGGTTAGCTCGGGTGATGGACAATGATTGTTGTTGAGTTTGATTGAGTGGTTGTCATGGTGGGGGTAATTATTTGATGGTGGTGTTAGTATTGTGGTGGGTGGATGGGAGATAGACTGGCTCGGTGGTGGGAAACAATGGCGTGAGTTTGATGGGGTAGTTCCTGTGATGAGGGTTTAAGTCAACATCAGATGTGGTAGTGGAAGGAAGATACCAGAATTGGGGGAAGAAGAAAGGAATCAGAAGACGAAGAGAAAAAAGAATAACTACCAAAAACATCCCCAAACTATTGTGTTTAGTTACCTTCGTCCCTAAACGATCACGAAAAGTGATTTGCTAGTTTTTCCGCTTTGCTTCGGAAACGACATTTTCTAACTCCGGCTAACAGGAGGACCTGGTGGATACACTTATGATAGTTTAGGGATGAAACGAGATAGTTTAGGGACGATGTTGACAAAACACTTATAGTTTAGGGAAGTTTTTTGTTGCTGTTCTTTTTAATTATTTTGAGTCCAGTTTAGTCGGTCCAGTTTAGTCGGTTACTCCAGTCAGTTTGAGTTTAATCCAGATCAGAGTCTAGATGAGATAGGAGGTCTAGTATTCGTTTCGGTCTTGACTTGATTGTCTAGATGTCTTTCTTGAATTCAAAGTAATCACATGTGATTTATTAGAAAATTTTGTTATTTTCCTCTAGAGTTGAGTTAAAAGTAAACTAGGTGAGGGCAAAGAATTGACCGGTTTATGACTAAACCAGCCAATTATCGTATGGGTTCTGGGTGGTTCCACCTTCAAACCGGCTGGTTCTCGAGGGTACCGGCAGATAAGTTCTTTATGTATTTGGTCTTTTTCAGTCTTATTTCTTAAAGGCAATAAGGACCACCAAGTGGTCTCCTCTTATATTTTTTTTCTTGCTTTGAGACCTCTATAAAATGGTATTTTGGACGCCCCAACGAGGATAATTATTTGGAGGGAAAATCCCTCCTGAAAGGTTATCGAAATTTGTGTGAGAGTTAGATTAAGAAGAGAGAGAGTGAGATATTTGTAGAAGTTCGTATTTCTTTCATTAGTGCACGTTCATAAGGTGTGGCTTGCATTACATTGTAGATAATATAGAGTCTATGTCCGGGCGACTCAAATCAATATGTATAAGTTTCTACCTTGTCGTTTCTTTTTCATAGGTTTGTTTAGAAGAGTCATAGATAAAATCCCTATCCTGCGACCTTGATTCTTATATGGTAAAACTCAAAAACAGTTTTGTAAGATGCTTTATTAGAGGAAAATGATCAAGATTGGATTTTTGCTAGCAATAAAACTTTCTTTAGAGTATCACTTTGTAGGGATTGGATTTCTAGTCCCACAAAAGTTCTTAAAGGATTCAACTAGAAAAAGTTGAATTCAATTAGGTCTTTAAGAAACCATCGACAGAGACTTAGGTCGCCTCCCTTAGGGTTAGTTGAACTACAAGGTTTTGATCCGTTTGGTTCAGTTGGGCACATAGGCCATTCGACCCCCCTTGTCGAGTTCAAAGTAAACTTAGGTCTGCCTTTATTTATGGGTTTTCACTTAATGTGTGTATTTGGATGGAAATCATAAAAATCAAAATAAAACAAGTAAGAGACCATCTAGGGTGTGATGGGGTCCTCCTGTCATTAAAATTAGTCTCTAAAATGGAATAGCTGGTTTGTGAGCTTATTAGAAGCTTTAATTGCAATCTAGAGCCGAATAGGGTTTTCTTATTTTTCTTTATTAGTCATTTGATTAACTTAAAAGACAAGATGACGTTTCAGGATCGACTTGAATCTTTTTTTGAGGCGGGTTCATACACCCATGAAGACACATTTGGGGAGGATATAAGAAATTGAATAAAGGAGCTTCAAGCAAGATGGTGGCCATAGTAAGAATGCTTCGTCGTAATATGGATGAGCAACCGAGAATGCATAGGCTAGTCTAGGTTACATGCTTTGATGACTGGGGCCAGAATAACTCCACAGCTTTTTCATTGCATAAGTTCATATCGTCTCAAACAAGGTCTTTTCTAGCAAATATGTGAACTTTAGAGTTAATTTAGATTTTCTCAAAAATATTTTTGAAACTAAACTTTGTTGACGTCATGGTCATATTCTGCATTTGATGATTACAAAATTGACTCAGAGAAACTTTGATCCTGATAACAAGCTACAGATGAATCCCAAATTTGGAAACATCAACAATTTGCACAAATTCACATTGGCCAGAAAGTTTCATTTTAAAAACCCATCTCTATTCTACCCGCTTGAATGAGAGGTCCGAGCATCAACAAGTGTATCAGCCGGTATACCCCAATGCTAAAATAAGGTTCTGGTCTACCTGCCGGTACAGTTGTTTAAAAAATTGGTGATGTTTAATTTGTTCATGTGTCCTATCAATTTCCTTTGAAGTCTCAAAACAAATTCCAACTTTCTCATTCCTATCCTCCTACTCAATTATATGCATAGTTTATTGGTTGCATAAATATTTAATTGAATTTCTAGAAAACAAAAGTTTAAGTTGCAATTTTTTCTGTATAAGTTTCTTCGACACTATCCGAGCCTAAGGATCCGATATCTTACCTATAGTCTTGTTCAGTATTGGCTCGTTATTTGATCAGGTGTTATTTTCATGCACCAAAAATATATCATATTTAGCATGCATATTGTGGTTGTTGCTCGCCATTTGACACACCAATCGCACAGTTAACTAACATTGATGGCATTCTTCAGGGCAACAATCAGGCATCTTGTGTTTGTTAACGAGTACAACTTTTATTGTGCTGAGACCGGCTAAGCTAGTTGTTTGCACCACAAAATATATTTTTCACTAATAAATTCACTTTGATTAAATGTCACTAAATGACATTTACTTTTATTTATTTCTGAAGAGAAAACGGAAAATTCAAGAAGTGAAAGAAACTAACTTCTGAAAATGTGTCCCATTGATAAGGAATAAGTTTGGTTGGTTACTTATTAGTGGGTGATTATTTTCTAAGTGGGTAATTTATCTCTAAGTGGATAATTTGTCTTGTTATGGTAGCTATTTTTTACAAGGCCTCTAGTATAAATATTGGGTCAAAGAAGAAAAAGACAACAATCAACAATCATCGATCATAGTCTTTTTCTTTCTTTAACTTAGAGGCTTTTGTTGCCATCGATAGAAAATATAGTTTCTAGGTTTGAAAATATTCTTGTGTAAACATTTGCAATCAATCGAAACCTCTCTTTGTCTTTTTTGAGCGCGCAATCTTTCTACTTTATACGTTTTGTCTTCGTTTTTCATTTTCAGAGAAGTCCCCAAGCCCTTGGGGCCTAAAAATTCCCGCACTTTTAATCGATTTTGCCCCCGGTGCACAAATCGATTGTGTGTTTGCCCAGCAGCGCAAACATTGGCACGCCCGGTGGGACCCTTGTATCTGAAAGTGGGAAATGTCAACAATATATTTCTAAGCAATTCCTTGGAATTTCAAGTGTCGTTGCACAATAGCCAACTTCAAGTGTTTTGAGACAATTTAAGAAAGTTATTCGATGAATTTCGTGAAAAGTTGGTAAATCATTTGAAGCTTTTGACACCATGAAAAATGATGAAGAACATGTATATTGGGAGCCAATCGATGTTATATTTTTTGAGAAAGATACCCTATTTGGATTTGTGGAGCACACCAAGGTTGAGTATTAATTCAATGGTTATTAAGAATTGCAAGTTAAGTCAAATATTCGTTTTATTTTTATCCATACACTTTGAATTAAAGAAATGCTCAATCAATTAGCTTATAAGTAGCCATTTTATATGCTGATTGTGTTAACGGTTTGACCAAAAATGGTCTTCATTTAGTAGTAGCTTGACAAAAAATGGTCATGGTTGGTTTAATGGCTTGGCTAACTATGGTCATTGACACTGGTATATGGAGAGTAAAAGCCAATCGATGACTAATAAATAGCAAAAATGCTGCCACTTTCGAGAATGCAACCCTATCGATATTGAAAGGCTATATATCGATCGTAAAAGTCTATCCATAGTGAAAAAATACTTTCCATTTGAAAGATACGGCTCTTCGCAATCGATAGTGAAAAATACAAGCCTATCGATAGTGAGAGATTATTAATCGTGAAAGGTTATCGATCGTGAAATGCTGTCAATCGTGTAAGACTATCGATCGTGTAAGGCTATCGATCATACATGGCTATTGATTTTGAAAGGCTATGGACAATGAAAGGCTATCGATCGTGAAAGGTTATATATCGATCGTGAAAGTCTATCGATAGTGAGAAAATATTACCCCTTTAAAAGACATGACTCTTCACAATTTCCAAACATTCAATTCACTACAAGAAATTTACCATTTAGCGACAAATAAATTCTCGACGAACTTAAGTTCGTCAACGAAGGTAGATAAACGTTGACGAATACTAAGTTTGTCGATAATAGTCCAATGTTTCTTGACGAGTGCATTTATTCTTCAATAAATTATTATTTTTATCTACAAATTTGTTAATTTGTCAAAAGTTATTCAATAAGAAGTGGCTGGGAGAGAAAATAATTTTTGACGCGTGTTTGAACTTATTTTTCACGATTAGCGGCGAATATAATTCGTCAAAAAAGCCAAAAAATAATTTTACCTCTGCTTTTCGCGCTTCCTGTATTTTTCTCTCTTTCATTCTCTTGCCCTGAACTTAAAAAAAACATTTCTTTATACTGGCTCTCTCTCTCTCTCTCACGTCTCTGCTCGATCCGGTACGACTCTTTCACAGTCTCACTCTCGCATCTCAATCTGGCCGACGGGTGACGGCCGGATGGCGACAGGGGCTCTCTCTCCCTCAGATCAAGAAAGGTCAAAAGAAGACAAGCCTAAAAAAGGTCTCAGCTCTTCCTTCTTGTTACGGATCCGAGAGAAGACTGGCGAGTGACCGACGGCGGCGGCGGGTGACCAGCGAAGGCTCCACCGGCCAACATCCCTCTCACCGGCGACGAGTCGGCAACGATATCTTGATTCTCTCCGACCCCCACAAATCTGCAGTCAACATAGGCAAGTTTTATTCTTCAAATTGATGCTCTGCTATTTCAATTGATGTTTCAATAGTTCAATTTGATTGTTCAATTTAACTGTTCAATTTAATAGTTCTAGAATAGATTTGATTCAATTGATGGTTAATTATATAATTTGTTTAGATTAGGGTTTAAAGTTTAGGGTTTTAATTAGGGTCTTAATGTTAGGGGTTTATCACAAAGACTCGGGGACCAGATTCTGTCACGCCACATTTTTTTATTTTTATATGACGCTGCGTGCAAAACTTGTGGTTCTTTGAAATTTCATGCCTTTGCTGCTCTACGACAACACGTTTTCAATTGATACTGAATTGTATTAGTGCTTGTGACATGTCTTTTATGCCTTCCGCAGATGCCCTACTTTATCTCTCGATTGGTGTTGTTTACTCCCCAGCCAATCACAATTTCCATATAATTCCATGTAAGTAAAGTTCCTGAGTTGACGAGGGAAGATAAGCCAGAGCTTTTCCTGTGGACAGAGCATTCACTAGCTTAATATCGACGTCTATTTCATAATTTTATCGTGAGGGGTTTTCCAGTAGGATAAGTAACTGCCTTGCACACTATGTTCTTTCATATAGCTAGCTTCATTCTCTTAATCACCTCACTCATAAAGGTAGCATTACTCTCTATTTAGCTTTGAAAGTAGAGGTCATCTTTTTAAGTGTAGCTTTTGAGATAAGGGATGTTCGCTAACGGCCTTCAGGGACCGAAAGTGTGAGCAATTATAGATTTGTTGTAGTTATTCGCATGTCAGCCATTTTATCATGTGCGGTGAGACAATTGTAAGGGATTTCAGTTTGGATGCGGTAAGGTTTTTCTTCACTCTCATACCATCTGGTACCTTTTTCCGTTGATGTACAGATGTAATTGGACTATTTTTGGTTAATATTTCGTTACCAATATCTAACTGGTTGTCCAATTTCCTGTCCTTTTTCTTCCTCTTCCTTCTGCCTCTCCCGATTGGGTTATTGGTGATGGCATGAAAGCTACTGTGGAGGCTGGTTATCGTGCTATGAAAATCATGATTTCCTTAAAGTCGATGGGAAATAAGCCATATCAAATGCCTATGAAGGTGTATGATTGTTGAGTAGGATTTGTGAAATTTACCCAAGCTGGAGCTCTATTATACGTAAGTAATAATGCACTTAGCTGCACTTCTTTTATACATAAGTATATTGCCCTTTTTAGACAATTGAACATGCTGCGAACTTTACATCCAATGCCTCGGTTGTGACTTCTTAAGTTACATTTTCTTACCAATTTATGAGTTGAAGCAGTCACTACAACATATTTCCAGCTCTATGATTGATATGATGCATTAAAAGTGTTTCACAATGCTCTTGTAGGAGCACTTTACCGCTTGTGAGAGTATTTTATCGGTTCAAGCAATTCGATTAGTACTTTTCAAGAACGTTGCAGGCATGACTTACTATAGCATTAGAAGATAGCAGCTGATGCCAAGAACATGTGGCTGAGGAAAAAGGAAATAAAGCTGGCTGTTGTACTGGGAAGGCATGAAGGCATGTATTTTCCCTTGTGTCACTAATTGTGTCGTCGCTTGCTTGTGAATTTGTTTAAGTCAGTTGTTAAGTTTTCTTCTCAGCTGGATGAGTTGCTTTGTAAGTGTCTGAATTGGAAGGATAACACCCATGCTTGTACTTGTTGACAAAAGTAGTTTATTACACTATTGATTTTTAGGTCTCAAAGATTTGTATGTGGCTTGCTCTTTAAACCATGTTCTAGTGTATTCATGCCGAAACACCAAATACCTTTACTATCCACGGTCCTTTGTTTTGGTATAAAGAACAAGCAAATTTAGGCCAAGAAATTTTAAAATCAAATATACTTCTCATTTGTGTCTTTTCATAACTCCAAATTTGTGACTTTATCCGTTCTTAGGATGTTATAGAGAGATGGTCGCAATTTTGGGTTTCTGGATGAAAGTTGCAGATGATGCTTCAAGGTGTGTACATCAGTCATTTACTTTTCTACTTTCAGTTTCATTCTATGTTCTTAAAGGTATTGCATTCTTTATGTACATGTTCTTTTGGCATTTTCAAGATTGGGTTGGTCACTATGCAATTGGATTTGCAAGATTTAATCTGCAAGGGATCTCGTACAGTCTCTGGGACAATGGTTTTGTTGAGAAACTTGTACTCTAGTTTGGAGATTTATATCATGTTAACTACTAATTTAGTGAATGCAATTAATATGATGTTCAAAACATCATTTATCAGTCGGTGTTCTACATGACTTAGATCTTGGTTTTATTAGTTTGCATATATCTCTTTGACATGAAATAAGAAGTCTGTCTAGGGATTAATATTAATTTTTTTTAAAAAAAGTAAGAGGTACGGTAGCGGGCCTACACCGCCGCCATATGCCTAGGAAGCCAGTCATTAACTGCTGCTGTAAGCTATGACCAGCTGTGATATAGGACATTAATAGCCAATAAAAGAACGGATGTACAAGCGGGAGTACCGCTACTATAAACTCCATTGACCGCTGCCATATGTCTATCACAGCGAGACCTACAGAAGTGCTCTGTACCCGCTATCATTAGCATCGGTCAAGTGGGCTATTGCAGGGGTTTTTGGCCGCTGGCAGAGGCCAATTTTCTTGTAGTGTAGGGTTTTGATTATTTGTAGCCCTTTAATTTTGGATAGATTTGATTATTTGTAGTTGTTTGTTGAGTCATTAGTACTATCTTCTTCATGGATATCACGTTAATATGAAAAGATTATGTAGAAGCTGAAAAAAGCTACTAAAGATAATAATAGAGGTGAGAAAAATGGGTCAAAGGGTAGCATTAGATAGATTGGAGAAAAATTAAAGTTTGGAGGGGTTATGTTCTGACTATCCAATTTTGTTTTCTGATTTTACTCTCTTGTCATAGACATGAGTTGTTCTTCTAAGAATACAATTGCATAAATAAATGGGTCAAAGGGTTGAATAAGACAAGAATTGCTTGCCTTAATTTACTTTTTTTTTCCTCTTTATAAAACATGTTTAAAGTTACCTGCTCTCTACAATAAGTCGGATCTACTGCCTATCTTAATGCTCTCTTCTGACAAATACGTATCAGAGCTACAAAAATCTCAAAGAATTGTTGTCGTTTAGTCTTACTGCATGCGTGTAATGTGGTAAGCTGGGTCCGTACCTGTGGGATCAAAAGAAAATAAAGTTATGCATGGTTCTTACTGAAGTTTATGAAAACGAGCTCCTCTTGTCATTGACAACCTTTAACTTCATCACAAGTTGTTCACGCTGATCGAGCTCCACCTCCGCATATTTGAGACTCATGTTGAGGTAACGGTCACTGATTTCTCTTAACTCTGCCTTGAGTAGTGATACCTTATCTTCATTTACTTTCTTGTCGCCTGCTTTATCTTAAGCTCTTGATCTCGTGCTTGATTCCAACTATACGGTGTTAGGTTTGGTTAGCTACATGATATTGTTTCTAAATTATTTTATACGGTAGTCAATTTCTATTATCGATAATGAAATTTGATATACTTGTTTTTAAGTAGTCCAAAACCTGCAAAGTATTATAAAAGAAAATTTGAAGTTCCGTACACCTTTAACTGTGTGTTTGCGTACCATTCTGGGAAAGAGAGAGTTGCGCTGCACTGGGGGGATGAACAGGAGGTCTCTCAGTTGTTGGTAGTTGGTACTATTATTTGGATCTTCCAACATCCTCCTATTTCTGGCTTTGTTCGTTAAAACGTAGAAAGTTTTGTTTTCTTTCCCCTCACACCATGCGGTCCAACTGACCTATCCACTAAAGTAAAAGGCCTTGGTGTACTTACCTTCTATGCTTTTTGGTGCAGTTGGGGAGGATCAAGCAGGCCTGACTTCACTTGCGAAACTACTGAAGGTCAGTTGTCACACATATGCACCAGTTATATGTTTTTGAGTTGAAAACTTCAATGATAATTCTTGATTGCAATTTTATTGGCATAATTGACTCTTGATGGCAGAGGTTTGCCTACTAAAAAAGTAAAGCAATGAGATGTAAACTATGTAGTGGATGATGTTTTGTAAGGGTAAGCCACAGGCTTGCCCTCTAATATGGAAAACAAGGTAAATTCAGTGAATCAGATCTCTGCCCTTTCTTAGAGATTTCGACAAACTCTCACTTTTACCTTTCTAAGCTTTTGCTAAATCTTAACCAGATTGATATCTATTGGAGTCCTTGGGACCTTATAGGGTCTTGTTTTAGAAGTGTTGGAGTCTGTATGTAGAGGACAAGTTCTTTATGTCCAGTATTCTAGATAATCAGGGTGTCATGGTTACTTCACATTTTGTTGACAAGCCATCAGTTTGGTTGCTTATAGAGATGGGTTATGGGGGCTTTATCTATGGCCTACACTCGGTCATTTTAGGGTGAAAGCTTCAGTATCCATCCAATTAGGGAGATTAGCTCTTGTAACGTTTTCAGTAATTTAGGTGAAAAAGTCACGTTACCTGCCTCTTATTATGTAAATGAAGGTAGAAGGAGATGAACTATGAAACTATGGAAGAAAAGACAGAAAACCAAATGCTACCATTAATATAAAAAGGAAGAAAGTGTGAGTAATAATCGATTTCCTGTAGTTATTCTCATGTTAGCCATTTTATCATCCTTACAGGGACTAGAAAGCTTAAGGTTTCTCAATTGAAGGCTGGATTTTGGGAGAACATCATATCTAGGTAATTAAAACTATCCATTTCATAGGAAGACACATTTGTGAACATGCATGACTGGTTTATGGAAGCCATGACATCATTTTCAGTCCGCTTGAATTGGATTGTTAGCTTTGTTGTTTCCATGGCTGTTTGGTATGCCTGACAAAATGTGAGTAATTGCCTGAAGTATAATTTACGTGCATGCCAATCTTTAGAATTTCTATATGTTAAAAAGGATGTATAATAGTCTAATACTTTGTGTTAGTATATCCTTTTAGGCTATAGTTGCCCAGGACAGATTTCCCATGCTTGAAGATCGCAAATATCACACTTTATGACCATGCAGTTAGTTGTTTGACCATGTAGCTAGTTGTTATACTGCTCTCAGCACTGCGTTAGGCATGTTTTTTGGTACTGAGCTTTTGCTTGCATTCTTGCTGAGCTTCTCTCTCCCTGATTTTCAATTTCGATGCCCACCTGCAGCTAATTTTCAGGTGCACGTAGTCTTTTTACATTTCTATTTGAGCAGCATCTTAACACATACTTTTATTCCTCTCTTTATTTTTAATGCAGGCTTGCAATCATTTTTCTTTTAGTTGCAGTGTTCTCTGATGCGATGTACGGATCATCTCCGAACATGATTTGAAGCAACCGACCTCTAGGATGGTTGCATTTGCATCAACATGTGTAGTGTATTTGTATAATGCCAATTTGTACTCAGGATAAATGTCAAGCTTTTTTGCTACGTAGTTATGTTCTCACTTTGTAACCAACTAAATCTTTGGAATGTATAGCATTAGTTTTATATATTAGATGAAGACTTTTTTTTATTATTATTTGTGGCTGATCTTTCTATTATTTGTCACTAAATGAAATCATTCTATTATTTTTTAATGCTCATCAAAGAACAAAAGATTCATCATTAAAGGGGCAACAAGTAATGACAAATCTTTTTGTCGTTGAATGTAGTTTTCAATGACGAAGTCGAGATGTCAAGGAAAAAATTGTGACGAGCAAGGTTTTGTTGACAAACATAAGTTCGTCAACAAATGTCACCATTTTCGACGAAGCTAGGGATGGCAATGGGGCGGGTCGGATGCGGATCTTATAAAATCCGCATCCGCCCCGGTAGCCCTAAAACCCTACTCTGCCCGCTCCGCCACCGGGTCATTTATATACAAAACCATAACCGATCCTAACAAAGATTGAAAAACCCGTCCCCGCCCCAATCTTGTTTTCTCAAGTGACACAGTGACATATCACGAAGAATTGGAGTGAAATTGAGATGTCGGCCGCCGACGGTGGAGGTGGATGCCGTGAGGGGAAGAGGCTAAGAATTGGAGTGAAATTGAGATGTCGGCCACCGACGGTGGAGGTGGATGCCGTGAGGGGAAGAGGTGTACAGTGGTCGTCGAGGTGGAGGTGGAAGCTGATTGTGGTCGTCATCTTAGTAATTCCATGTAAACTAGCAGGAGCTACTCGCCAGCAAGTGATATGCATTAAATCTTCAGTAGTAACCATAGTTGGTACCATAGACAGGACCATAGTCTCCAGCAGGAGCATGCCCACAAGTGAATCAACTTCTACATAGGTACAATTAAACTATGAGTTAACACCAAACGAATGTGAACTTCAAATGAGTTGCTTGCAGAAATGATCTTTCTGGCAAATTATAACTCAATTAAAAGCTTGCACATGCAGATTCATGGTTGGCTTTGGTGTTTGCAGGGGAGAGGCAGGAAAGGGAAACCAATGAGGTAGTGGCGGTAGGAAGTGAAGAGATCAAGAGAAGAATGAAAATATTAGGGTTGGGAGGGACTATATATATAAATGGATGGATGACAGAGATTAGCTAGTGCATAACGGGGCGGATGCGGATCACGGGCGGGTCGGATACCGGGGCGGGTTGAGCGAAATACCATACCCGATCCTAAACCGCTGCGGATTTTTAAAAAAAATACCATACCCGCCCCATAATCCGGTCAAAGTCAAAATAACTGCTCCGAACGGGGCGGGGCAGGGATCCGTCGGGTGCGGATCTAATTGCCATCCCTAGACGAAGCCAATATGTCAAGGAAGAATTGTGATGATCAAGGTTTTTGTGACGAACTTGAGTTCGTCAACAAATGTCACCATTATCGACGAAGCTAAGAAGTCGAGGAAAAAAATAGTGACGATGAATGATTTGTTGATGAACCCAAGTTCGCCGATAAAGTAACTCATTCTTGACGAACTTGAACATCCAGCGACAAATTCGAGTGAACTATTTCGACGAAATAGTTCATCATTAAATATCAGACATTCCTTGACGAAGTAAAAAATCGTCAATAAATATGATTTTTATTAACGAACACATATATTCGTCGAAAAATACATTTCTTGACGGCGAGTTTTTGACGAACTTCGTGACGAATTTTTTTCATCACTGTGTCTATTTCTTGACGAATAGGCGACCTTCCTCGACGAACCGTGTTCGTCGCTAAATGACAAATTTCTTGTAGTGATTGCTTGAGCCAGGGGGCAATGTTTGCACCACAAAATATATTTTTCACTAATAAGTTCACTTTGATTAAATGCCACTAAATGTCATTTACTTTTGTAATACTGCAAAAATTTTCTTTGTCCTTGTGCGAAATTATTATTTTAAGTAGATAAGCTTGTGGTCTTTTTGAGAATATTGAGAAAATGATTTTTATCGTTTCTAAAATTTTCGGTCAAATGGAAGTGGTTTCATTTGACTCAAAACTATTTGATGTTAAAGTTTTGGAGTCTGAAGGATTCGGTCGACTAAAATAGTTTAGTTTCGAATGAAAAGTATTCAAAATTTTGATGAGAAAGTTTCTAAAGTTTTCAGTCGAATGAAAAAGTTTTCATTCGAATGAAAATTGTTTTAGTCGAATGGAAATGAGTTTTGCTTCGACCGAAAAGTATTTAAATTGTGTAGAATGAGTTACTGAAGTTTTCGGTCGACTTAAAAAGTTTTCGATTGACTTAAAAAAATTAATTTGACTCAAAAAGTTTTTAGTCGACTCATATTGTTTTCATTTGACTTAAATGTTATAAGTCGAATTAAAACTCATTTTTCGGTCGAATTGGGGAAAAAATTTTGAACCATTTTCACTTCTGTCTGATTCGGTCGAATGAAAACTTAAATTTTTTTTGTTCCATATAAATAATGTCTTATTTCATTCTCTAGCATTTTTGGGTTCTATGTTTCTTCCTCCTTTGCGCGCGAGCGAGAGAGAGAGAAAGAAGGCTTTGGAAGTTTGGAAGTTCTAAGGTGGCGCTTAAGGATTTATATCTCTTAAAAGCTTGGCTAATGTAAGGGTTTATTTTTGAAATTCAATCAAGCGATGGACCAATCGCTCATGTAAGTCTTTAGTTTCTTTTTGAAATCCTAACTCCTTTAATGGAGTTAAATGGTTCTTCTTCTCCTTTTGTTTTGAGTTTTGCTATGAATAACTTGTTTTCAATGCTATGACTAGTGAAATTCATTTTTTGTCGAATTGTTTGACCTCAGAATTTGACATATTGATATCGTTCATTTTCTTGATTAATGATTATCATTACTTCGTAAACCTTGAATATTGTTTGACTTGTTCGATACTTGATGATTATTATCTTGAGATTTTTGTTTTGGTAACTTTATGAGCCATGTCACAGTGTATGTGACTTATTTCCGACTTACCCACGTGAATTGAAACGTGGGCTAGCTCAGGAGAGTTGAGCTAAAGATCGCAATCATACTTTCTGAACCGGCCTCATATGTCAGTGATCACGTATGTGACCACTTTTCGAATGGCTCTCTAGTATCTATCTCCTTATTCAGATATGTGTTGACATTTAAAATTTGGTTTGATTATTCGTTCCGTTGAGACCCTTTGTGCTTCTGAAATTTCATTTCTCAAATGTTCTTGGTTTTCTTCTGATTGGTCCTTGAGCGACCTTATTGGGCATTTGGCCCATTCCCTTATTGTTGTTCCTTTCAGGTGACCAGTAGGTGGGATCTTGGATTGAAGGTCGAGCTGAGTGATCAAGAATTAGCTGGTTTGACTCAAAGTTAGTACTGATGTTACTTAGGTTTATTTTTGGAAACTCTGTGTCAGAAAACATGACTTGTATAAAAGCTTTGGGCTATTTTGTTAGACATTGATGTATTTTTGGGAATTATTAGTGTATGCTCTGATTTACCATTTTGGAGTCTTTTGATAATTATAGGATTTTATGTGATCTCTGTGTATTCGGCATTAACGCTTCGGAAATAATTCAGGGCGTTACAACTTTTATTTATTTCTGAAGAGATAATGGAAGATTCAAGAAGTGAAAGAAACGAACTTCTGAAAATGTGTCCTATTGATAAGGAATAAGTGTGGTTGGTTACTTATTAGTGGATGATTATTTTCTAAATGGGTAGTTTATCTCTAAGTGGATAGTTTATCTCGTAATGGTAGTTATTTTCTATAAAGCATCTAGTATAAATATTGGGTCAAAGAAGAAAAAAACCACAATCAATAATCATCAATCATAGTCTTTTTCTTTCTTTAGCTTAGAGGCTTTTGCTGCCATCGATAGGAAATTTACTTTCTAGGCTTGAAAACATTCATGTGTAAACATTTGCAATCAATCGAAAACTCTCTTTGTCTTTTATGTGAGCGCAATCTTTCTATTTTCTACGTTTCATCTTCATATTCCATTTTCAAAGAAGTCCCCAGGCCCTAGGGGTAAAAAAGATCCCACACTTTTAATCGATTGTACCGCCGGCGCACAAATCGATTGTGTATTTGCCCAGAAGCAAAAACACTAGCCTTGATGGTAGCGACCCCGAGAGAAAAGAAGAAACGGTCAGAGCCATGTTAGACATGGTGGCACGTCGCCGTGCATGACAAGTATGGCATCGCGTACGACATCACGCTGGCTTTGTTCGTGCATGTTCATAGTCTACTGCAAAGAAAAACAGTAGACATGCAGTCTTGTAGTGTCAAGGCACTTTGGGGGCGCACACACTAGAGATCTAACATAATGAATATGCATCGTCTCTCTCTTGGTATAACTAATCGTCTAAGGCCATCGGTATGCTTGAGCACTTCTGGAGAACGATTGTCTTATATGCGAGTAATATACAGTACGTTGATGACAAAGTCCGTAAGCGAGGTGCAAGTGTCATTAAGCCCTATGATTAATATGATGGAGCGTGTAAATGTGTTGATCATGATACTTTGGCATGAAATATTCACACCTTTACTTCTCAAATGGAGTTTCAACAAAATTATTTTACTGTAAAACATTGTTGCTTAACTTTATCTACTGAAATCCATGACGTTATCAACTTAACAAGACTTCACTTTTTGATGGTACAGATTGATGCTTAAAATCCGACCTTCAGCTGAGCTATGTAGATGGCAGGTCTGAGAAAGCCACTAATTTTCAGTCCAACACAAGTGCCAAGCTGGGAACAGCCGAATCCTTTGCCCAAACCCAACGAACAAGGCGTAAGACACTCTTGAAGTCAATATTCTAAGGGAATCTGCAATCCCATCAACAGCAAGTTGTCAAAATTATATGCAAACGATACTCTTATAATTAATGGAACGAACTAAAGACAATACTTCTCCTAAATTGTGGCGTCATATGTGGAAATTACCAGAACCAGAAAAATTCAAATTCTTTTTATAGCAAATTCTTCATAATCATTTACCTCTCTGTTCAGAACTTCTAAAAAGAAACTGTCTAAATCTTGACTTCTGTCCTCTTTGTCATTATGCTTCAGAAACCCATGAACATTAATTTTCACTTGTCCTTCGGTTAGAGAAGTTTGGAATACTCCATTGTTTGACCCTTGGTTTTTCTAACTCGGATTCAGGTTCTTCGAGGGTCTGGTTCTATTATTAGTTGACTAAACCTATCTTTAGGAAGCCGCTTGATCTTTTGTTTATCATTTGAATTTCTTTTTTATTCTGAAATATTAGGTTTGGTCAAAATGAAATAGTATTTCATCATCAATCTTTCATTACTTCTCTGATTCTAAGGAAATTAAATTTGTCACTTCAAGATATTTTCCGTTCCAAAGTTTATCAGTTTAGGCTTTGTAAAATGTTAAAGTCTCACCCTCTAGTCAAATCCAAACCCCATTCTCTCATCGGGTTCAATCACTTTTGTCACACCCCCCCCCCCCCCCCGCGAAATGGCGCAATGCTAAACAAACTAGTTAACATATATACCTCAAAGATAAACAGAGCTTTACTACAAACTTCAAAAGGTACAGCGGAAGCATGGCTTAACGTTACAGTCGTCCATAAGTGGAAAGACTGTACACAACATCGTATTATAGACCACCTCTCTCCTATACAAGTACTACACTCCAAAGCAAAAGAAGACCAACTAAGACGTTGCTCACCCTGCGTAATACTCCTGAGTCTCCCCGAGGTAGTCTTATTCGTCCCTTGGCAAATACTCTGACTCCAAACCTAGAAAAAAAGTATCGGGAATGGGTCAGCCTAATGGCTCGGTAGGGTATCCGGTACTTTTAAGCCCAAATATGAATTGATTATATTATGCGTAGTTAGCATAAACATGCAAGTTACTTGGACAGATGATAACTACGTACTTAAGAATAATTTAATATATTAAGTATCAGATGCAACCATCTACTCAAACTTGCCTTCAAAAGAAACGAGAATAACATATCGAGCAAGATTTGAAATCTTGTAGAACTTATACGAGAATGGCAAGTAAGACCTAAACATTAACATGATCTCTCTGAGTATGCGAAACCCTATAAACAAGTTCAAGACAAGTACGAACCAAGTATGAGAATATCAATATGCAAATATGCCCCTCATGCACGAGCCAACCTTCCCTGAGTGCAAGAGACTTTTTGTATCGCAACCAACTAATGTAGAGGGTTCAATAGAAGAAGTCACAACGTCATCACAGGTACACCAATAATTCCTTTTGAGAAGTAGTACGCATAGCTAGTGCGTACTATCGAGACATGAACAAGAACGAGGACCCTGGCCAGATAACTTCCCAACCCTAGCAAATACCACCCTCAACTCACTTTTTTCCTCCTCCTTCACGTGACATGCATAATCATGCTCAGATGTCAACAAAAGATCATCAAGTACATCAAAAGAGGTCTAATCCCCTCGTAAGTCATATTTGACATATTATCAACAACATATGCCAAACATGTAAACTAATCTCTAATGCACCGACGAATTCGGTAATCAAGCAAGAAACAATTGATATTCTTCCTTAAGTACCCTACACACATGCATAATATATTAGCATGTATATATATTGAGTGCCCATTTAAGACCTACAATTTACCTAGTTACTCACCATTAAGCCCATCACAAAGAACTACTAGTTTAATTTACATAATCTGCCCAGTATTTCAATTGGCAGCATGAGTAGTCTGTACTCCAAAAATCATAACAATTTACATTTCAGTATTTTACTTGGGACACAAATATTATTTGAAGGTCATGTTAAGCCCTTCCAAAGACAGACTTCAGAATCTGTCCAGCAGTAGTTTCACAAGACATGTTTCAACTCATGAATTTTAAACCCTAGCAATAGTACTTGAAATAATCTGAAATTTGGTATGTAAACTCTACACATGCATTAGTACAACATATAAAATAACCAAACTCATATCTTAACTAAAACTATACATTTCTAGGCACCAAATTTATCATATTTTTATGACTGTTTTGCAGGTTTTGTAACATATCTCACTTAAGATCATTACAAGCAAATTAATAAGTATTTTACTACTCATAATGCTTATCAAACATGATTTAAAACCTAAAAGCACAAGATAACCTACCTCCAAGCAAAACAAGCTCAAGTGAATTCAAGAAACTTTGATGCTCTCCTTTGTTCTTTCTTCTCTTCCTCCCTTTTCTTTTCTTTCCTCTCTTCCTTTCTATTTTACTCTTCCTTTCCCTTGTGGCCGAATGGTAAGAAATTCTTTCACATGTCTATCTTGTTTCTAATTTATCCACTTATGTTTCTTTCTATTTTTTTTATTCTTTTCCTTTGATTACTCAACACCAACAATTAATCCAAAGACAACACATGTAATGCCACTAATACCAATATTTGATATCTGCACATTAGTCCTAAAGTTTTTAATAATTATATTTTGGCCCATAACTTTATTTCAACATTTCTTTTATGTAGAAAAAATGATATAACACAAGTATATTATTTCAATCAAATCTAAATATGTTTAAACTTAATAAAATGATTAAAAACTAATTAAGATCGAGGCCTCACAACTTTTATCCTCCTCTTTATCCTTTATTGTTATTTCACCAATGTTCATGTGTATTGCAAAGAGCTCCAATTACTTGTGTTGTGGCGGTTACTGTAAATCAGGAAGATAACATGATTGGTATAGGATTGGCACTGTTCAACATTCGTTAGGTTCCCAGTGCTTTATATGTATTCTCTTTTATATCGTTTGTCACGAGTAGGATTTGATACATATGTTCTTTCTTTGGTTATTCAATGGATATCTGTTTGCACCAGAAAATATATTTTTTTCACTAATGAGTTCACTTTGATTAAATGCCACTAAATGGCATTTACTTTTTATTATTTTTGAAGAGATAATGAAAGATTCAAGAAGTGAAAGAAACCAACTTCTGAAGTGTGTCCCTATTGATAAGGGATAAGTGTGGTTGATTACTTATTAGTGGGTAGTTATTTTCTAAGTGAGTAGTTTCTTGTAATGATTGTTATTTTCTACAAAGCTTCTAGTATATATAGTGGATCAAAGAAGAAGACAAGGACATCAATCAACAATCATCAACCAAACTTAGTCTTAGTCTTTTTCTTTCTTTAGTTTAGAGACTTTTGCTGCCATCGATAGGAAGTTCAGTTTTCAAACTTGAAAACGTTGCTGTGTAAACATTTGCAATCAATCGAAGCTCTCTTTGTCATTTATGGACGCACAATCGTTCTGCTTTCTGCATTTTGTTTTTATTTTCCGTTTTCAGATAAGTCCTCAGGCCCGAGAGGCAAAAAAGATCCCACACTGTTCATCGGTTGCGTCGTCGACGCGCGATCGATAGTGAGTTTGCCCAGCAGCGCAAACATTGGCACACCCGGTGGGACACTTGTATCTGAAAAGGGAAAATGCCAAGTACGAGAAGTCATGTTAGGAATGAATTTAATTCAGAGTGTTTGGAGGCCTCCTTACAACTCTTCTTAAAAGATACGCGTGAATTAGGCGTGCTTAGCAAGAAAGTTGTGAAGTCATTACTTCATTTGGCTGAAACTTACACCAAAATTTGTGCAAGTGCTTTGTATCAATTCAATGAAATGCCAAAAATGGCAAAAAAGTTGGATAATGTATCCTTTGTTGAGAAAAGTGCAAATGATAATAATATTTCTGACCATGAAATGGTCTTTACACCAAAAGAAAATGGAAATGGTGTTACTGGGGGGCATATCAATGGTTCACAAGATCATCAAATAGTTTCTACACCAAAAGAAAAAATTAATGGTGATTTTGGGCATAATGATGCCCTAAAAATGGCCAAAGAGCAATTGTTTCTTTTTAAAGAAGATGATGATAAATCACTGGAAGTTCTAAACCAACAGTCTATCTTATCATCATGTGAAAAATGGCCAAAGCAAGATGATGACATGGTTGATAAATGTTTTGAAAAGCCATTTGTTGTGGAAGATCACTCCAATTTTTATGGATACCAAGATACAAATGGGTTTGAAAAAATCGTGAATTCATTAAATTTAGGTATGCAACACCGATTTTGGATTTGCAGTTCCCACCAGTGTTTTATTTTGGTTATATGGCTTATAAATCATCATGATTTATATGTTGTTTGCACGAGAAATTTCATTAGATTAATCAATCGATTGGCTTATCAGTAGCCATTCTATATATTGATTTGGTTAGTGGCTTGGCCAAAAATAGTTATAGTTTGTTTAGTGTCTTGGCCAAATGTACTCATTGACACAAGAATATGGAGAGCTAAAGCCAATCGATGGCTAATCGATAGCAAAAGTACTTGCACTTTGAAGAATGCAAGGCTATCGATGATAGTGAATGGTTTATCGATTGCGAAGGTTGTCTTGATACTGATGTATGCAAAATAAAGATGGTGCAGTTTAAGCCAATAGATGGCTTATCGATCGTGAAAGGCTATCGATAGTGAGAAAATTGACTCTTTACAATCGATAGTGAAAGATACAAGCCTATCGATCGTGAAAGGTTATATATCGATCGTGAAAGTCTATCGATAGTGAAAAAATTGACTCTTCACAATCGATTGTGAAAAATATAAGTCTATCGATAGTGAAAGATTATCAATCGTGAAAGGCTACCGATCATGAAAGGCTATCGATCGTGAGAGGCTATATATCGATTGTAAAAGTCTATTGATATAGTGAGAAATTGCTTTCCTTTCGAAAGATGACTCTTCACAATTTACAAGTATTCAATTGCTTAAGCCAGGAGGACAAAGTTTGCACCAGAAAATATATTTTTTCACTAATGAGTTCACTTTGATTAAATATCACTAAATGGCATTTACTTTTTATTATTTCTGAAGAGATAATGGAAGATTCAAGAAGTGAAAGAAACCAACTTCTGAAGTGTGTCATTATTGATAAGGGATAAGTGTGGTTGGTTATTTATTAGTGGATAGTTATTTTCTAAGTGGGTAGTTTCTTGTAATGGTAATCATTTTCTACAAAGCTTCTAGTATATATAGTGGGTCAAAGAAGAAGACAAGGACATCAATCAACAATCATCAACCAGACTTAGTCTTAGTCTTTTTATTTCTTTAGTTTAGAGACTTTTGCTGCCATCGATAGGAAGTTCAGTTTTCAGACTTGGAAACGTTACTGTGTAAACATTTGCAATCAATCAAAGCTCTCTTTGTCATTTATGGGCGCGAAATCGTTTTGCTTTCTGCATTTTGTTTTCATTTTCCGTTTTCAGAGAAGTCCTCAGGCCTGAGAGACAAAAAAGATCCCACGCTATTCATCGGTTGCGTCGTCGGCGCGCGATCGATAGTGAGTTTGCCCAGCAGCGCAAACAATATCTTCACTACCTTGCTCTCACATTATCATTTTACTTGCTCCTTCACTTGTAATTGGACAGTTTCCAAGCCGAGAAGATCAAATTAGTTGTTTATTTGCACAATGTGTACAATGTTTAGCTTTGTTGTTTGAATCGAGGGTCAACTAAAGATTTTTGCACTCAGTGCATATTAGAAGGGGTACATATCAAATTCTGGCTTTGGCTTCGGTACTAGCTACTTTTGGTTTGCATTACAGGGTTAGTGTAGCACTTGTTTATAGGCCTCTATCCTTTGAATTGGGTGGGGGTGGGGGGGGGGGGGGGGGGGGCGGGTTGGTTAAAATGTACCCCTCAACTTCTAAAAACAAAAAAATCTTTTCACCTAAGGTTTGTTTTCTATGACTCTCTCTCTCTCTACGACTTGTGCTCCAAAATCCTTCACCCACTCCTAGACCGCAGACGGCAGACACCCACTCGATCACTCCCTGGCGATGGGCGACGACCGATGGCAACACGTCGGCAGGAGCTCCTGCCTCCTCGAATCAACTTTCTCTGTTGAGCTCGGCTCAGATATGGACGAGTGGAATCGGAAAAGCACCGACTGCGGAGGCCCGAGGATGTCTTCTTCTGTTCAGATCTGGAAGTATCAGTGAGCCGCGAGCGACGACGGCGAGGTGAGGACTCTACCGGCCAAGAACCCACTGCCGACGAAGACGCGCCGACGACTGGTCAATTAGTCAACTTGCTTCATCATTTTCAAGCTTAGGTACGCATTTTTAGATTGATGATTAGTCTGCTTTCCCAATTTAATTTTCATATATTTATGGATTTGATTCCCTGAGTTTATGTTGATTAAGGTGCTTTTCTAATTTGACTTTCATAATTGCTTTCCTAATAACTTCCGATGATCAACCTGAGATCTATTGCTATTCATTCTTAGTCTTAGAGAAACAGCTTTGTTATTCCAGTTGGCTAAGGCATTTGTTCAAGGCGACCAATAGTTCATAGGAGTTTCTGGTTGGGTCAAGAGGTATAATTGTCCTGGAGGGAGCACTAATGAGATTCTAAAATTCATCAACAGACATTTTGCCTTTTCCATAGCACCTTCAGTATCACATAATGCTGTATCAAATGACATTGGACGCCTTCTTTTCCTGCAAGCAAATGTTTATTTTTCTCTTAGGACCAGCTCCTAGAGAGGCTGCGAACCACAATTCAAGGCTTTTGAACGACATGGCAGATCAGTTTAGTATTATGGCATATCAATTTGAATATTAACATTTTACAGGTTAATATATCTGAGGTTTAATTTCTCCTTTCCTAATTTCCCAATTATTTTCCTAATTTGATTATCATAATATTGATGGGCTTGGTACATGTTAGTTGAGATGCTTTCCTAATTTGATTTTCATAGTTGCTCGCCCAATTGCTTTCCTAGTAACGTCCGATGATCGAATGTACGTTTTTCTGAGATTTATTGCTATTCATTCTTATTCGTTTGCTTACTTGGTAGTCCGAGAGGGAGTGGGTGCGGTTTGTAGTGATTGCTGGTGGGTTGCATTATAGAATTTCGATCGTTTTTAATAAAGTTAAGCCTCTATTTTTAATTCATGTAAACTCACACGTGTTACTTATAGGTTTGTTATTTTTTGTACATTTTCTGTGAAAGATTACATTTTGATTTGGAAAAGGCGTATTTAAGACAGTTTTTGAGTTTTAAGAGTACATAAGATGCAGAAATAGTCGAAATAAGTAAAGAGATGGCCACATCAATTCATCTTGATTCAAGATTATTGAGAGAAAAGATAGACATACTATGACGATGACTCTATGAGGATGTTGAAAGCAGCAGCTGTCATACAATCCTAACCAATATGTAAAGCATGAGGTTAAAATAATATTAAGAGTGGCTCATAATTTTAGGTTGCAAAAGTATGGATCTTTTTTTTTTTGGTAAAGGTCCTTTTTATTTCCAATAAGTGCATACTTCTTTACAGTTACATTTTTATATCTCTCCTGCTATTTACATCCCTTCATTTCTTTACAATCTATACGACATAGTCTAAAGTAGTACTTGCATTCTCATTTCAGCATAATGGTTTGCTCTAGCCCCCAGGCCTTGCAAATTGCAATATTGAGAGCTGTTGGTGACTCTGATTGCCAACTATATGTTCTGTATCTAATCCATTGTTGAATTACAAACATGCATCCTTCAATGGTAGACCTTTTCTCTTCAAAGATCCTTGAGTTTCTTTCATGCCATATACCATAAACTGTGGCAGCCACTGCTATTTTTCCCATTTGGGCTTGGAAATCTTTCTCTCTAAACTTCTTTGCAGCATAAGCACTGAAGTGTGTCCATGACACCAGCTGTAGTTGTGTCTGTAATCTCTCAAAAGTCAATTTCCAAATTTCCTTGGCATAAGAGCATTGAGTAAAAAGGTGATCTTCAGTTTCAGCATACATCTGGCACAAGACACATAAATCATCTGGTATTATGTTCCACTTTTTGAGCTTGACCTTAGTCCTAAGTCCTCCTTTACATAATAACCAGAGTATTATTGACCATCTTGGACTGTTCCCTTTGAACCAAATCAGTTTCCATAGAGGATCATAATTCCCATGAGATCTTAATCCCTCCCATGCAGATTTTATTGTGAACTTACCACTCTGATTCAGCTTCCATTTGATCTGATCTGGTAATTCAACTTCAGGGCATTTTAAGGTAGACAGTAGGGAATTAATCATGCTCAGTTCTCTCGATCTGTTTATCAAAAATGTCCATCTTCTACCCTGCATAATTTCACATACTTTTGCAGTGCTCTGCAGTCCAGAGTCATAAATTGCTCTTTACCCAAATTGGTTCATGAGAGGTTGGTTAGTGAGCCATATATCCTTCCATAGCCACGTGCTCCTTCCATCCCTTACTTGATACTTAATAAACTTTTGGCATTGTTCTCTAATTTTTATCAGCTTGCTCCATGTCCATGACAGGACTACAGGTGGTTTGAATGACCATATATGCTGGTTCTTTATTATGTACATATGGCACCACTTAACCCATAGTGAATCCTTCTTGTGCGCTAAATTCCACACGTGTTTGCACATTGCAGCCTTGTTCCATTCGTCCAATTTCTTAATACCTAATCCTCCTTCTTTCTTGGGAAGACAAACATCTTTCCATGCAACCTTTGCACCTGTGCATCTTGCATCATGTCCATGCCATATAAAAGCTCTCACCTTTTGCTCAATTTGTCTAATAATTCTTTTAGGCAATATGAAGAGGGAGCACCAATAAACCTGCATACTACACAAGACAGAGATAGCTAGTTGAATTCTGCCTGCATATGAAAGAGATTTAGTATGTACATATGGCAGGTGGTTTGAATGACCATATATGCTGGTTCTTTATTATGTACATATGGCACCACTTAACCCATAGTGAATCCTTCTTGTGCGCTAAATTCCACACGTGTTTGCACATTGCAGCCTTGTTCCATTCGTCCAATTTCTTAATACCTAATCCTCCTTCTTTCTTGGGAAGACAAACATCTTTCCATGCAACCTTTGCACCTGTGCATCTTGCATCATGTCCATGCCATATAAAAGCTCTCACCTTTTGCTCAATTTGTCTAATAATTCTTTTAGGCAATATGAAGAGGGAGCACCAATAAACCTGCATACTACACAAGACAGAGATAGCTAGTTGAATTCTGCCTGCATATGAAAGAGATTTAGTTGCCCAACTGGATATTCTCTTAGTAAGTCTTTCCACCAACACTGAGCAGTCCTTGTATTTCAGTCTTGTTGAAATTAAGGGAACTCCTAAATATGTCACTGGGAGTTTCCCTTGAGGAATGTTCACTATCTCTGCCAGAGAAGCTGCTTCATTATCCACACCAGCTAGGAAAATAGAACTCTTGTTCAAATTAGGTGATAATCCAGATAAGAGTTGGAATTCATCAAGAGCTTGTTTGATTAGACTGAGAGTCCCTGGGTTAGCTTTTGCCAACCTCCCTTTAAGGGGGGGTCGGCCATCTCCTTTAAAGACTGGGGAAGGATCGGCCACCTCCCTTAAAGGGGGGGTCGGCCACCCTTTTTAAAGGAGGGGTCGGCCACTTCCCTTAAAGGGATGGTCGGCCACCCTCTTTAAAGGAGGGGTCAGCCACCCTCTCTAAAGGGGGGGGGGGGGTCAACCACCCCTACCACAGGGAGGAAGAAGGGGTTGCTAATACCCCTTTTCTTTTACTTATTCGGGCACGCTATTCATGATGCTTTCCCATCACCTGTGACCTTACATAGCCCGTTGTCGCGCGCCATTGCCGTGACAACCGTTGCTCACGACCGCCCGCCGTCGCCCGCACATCGACTCTGTGACGCGCCATTTCCATTACACGTGCCCCCGGCACCAGGTATTGCTCCGCAACGGTTGTCACCGCGCCCATGTGCCATTTCCATGACACGTGCCCCCGACGCCAGGTATTGCTCCGCTACAGTCGTGGCTGCGCCCATGCGCCACTTCCATGAGATGTGCCTCCGACACCAGGTATTGTCTCACAACGGTTTTTGCCGCGCCCCATGCGCCACAATCATATCTCGTGCTGTAAGCACCGCGCCCATGCGCCACAATCATGTCTCGTGCTGTAGGCAGCGCTCCCATGCACCACAATCAAATTCCTATGCCAATGGTATCGCGCCCATGCGCCACAATCATGTTGCATGCCTACGGGCACCACACTCATTCACCACACCATGCGTCCGCACCGTGGACATGGACACATGCGTCGACCCACTCTCCAGAGTGTGCAGTATTCCAAGGGGCTCCACTCGTAGTGCTCCGGCACGAGGACCCTTCGCAATGAGATAGGCTCGTTACCATAAAGTTATCGCCGCCTGGGGTGACTGGCGTGACACTAGGCATGAGTTGCGACCATGTCCACTCACGTTATCGGTGATCATCGGCGCTCCCAGGAAGATGTCCCCAGGGTCACTCCAGGACGGGAGCAGGTCTTTGGAGGGCATCGCGCTTAGTCCACCTGGCAGTTGGTTACGGGGGCAACCCTCGTCGCTGTCAGGTTCTCTACGCGTCTCTTGACGCATCTTTGTCGGATTCAGTAAGGGATTGGACCGGTGGCTAGGGCAACGGGCTTACTCTGATCATGCTGTCGCGATTTGGTCAGTTTTCTCAAGCAGGTAGAGCTACTGTGTGGGGGCAAAACAGCACAAAATCGGGAACCGACAGTTCAACGGAGCACCGATATTTTGGGACCCCCTGGTGGCGTGTCACTCCCAGGTGATGCCATGTGGTAATTGATGACATAGGCATACTTTTGCCTATAAATAGTGGACTTTGGGAACTCATTTTGGAGGAGGACATTTCACGAAATCACTTTCTTACTCTAGAATCCAGAGCTCTTGAATTTTATAGAGGAACATAATTGCCTTGTGACTTTGGACAGAACATCGACATTGACATCGGACCTTGACTTGGACCCTAGCTTGGACTGTGGACTGCCAGCCCTGTTCATCTCCGTCTTGTCTCCACAGCACTGCCAGTCCTCATGGCCTGTTTGGGAAGCCTTGCTCTTTGCCCTAACTCCACCCTCACTGTCTCTACCTTTGTACATTTGGCAGCTGATTCGGACTACGTCCTTTGTGGCACCCCCACGTAGTACGAATTCACTTTCCTTGGCATTATTTTGGCGACTCCGCTGGGGAGGTGAGCATCGTACTGTAGTCTGCATGTCTTGCACTCTTAGCCATCATGCCTGTACAACGGAGAGCTACCAGGATGACCAGCCATGGCCTCAACCCTACCATGCAAGAAGAAGACCGCCTTGGTGACCAAAAGGAGACCAGCGTCGTGCGTCTCGAAGACCAGCACTAACTGCCACACCTGATGTACAAGTCGTAGTCAGTGCGGCCATCCAACAGCTTACCCCAACTATAGCCAGTCTGCAAGACACACAAACCACCCTAATGGCCGCCATCATGGAAATGTAAAGATCCATACATGCATTGGCCTCGCAACAAGCCGTCTCATCGATCCAGCCGTCAGAACCTGGGCCGGCTCTTGATGATGCCCAGGCCCCATTGTCGCGACCACCGCTGCCTCAAACGTCCAGACCCTTGGCGGTAAGACTCGTGACATCTTCACCACCTGTAGCTGACATACTGCATCCCGTAATGCCACCCCGCAGACCAAAAGCAGACCTTGGACCAGTACTGCAACAAGTCCCTGGACCTCAACATGCCCCCGGCCGAAGCTCTTCTTAAACTCACGACTCCATTGAGATGGAGCCTAACCCATATCCAGCTGAACAACACCAAACAACGGGTCAAGTGGTGGATATGTCTCGCCCACCCACCTGTAACGCCCCACAATTTCTCAGAGCATTAATGTGGAATAAAAGAAATCAGAAAACCTTAAAATATCAAAAATCTCCCAAAAGGGGCATTCAGAGCATGCATTAATAATTCCCAAAAGTATATCATAACGGTCAAGATGGAATAAAGCTTTATACAATCCAAAGTTTCTCCAACACGGAGTTTCAAAATAAAACCTAAGTAATATCAACTTGTCTTGATTAAAGACATGCAAAACACCAATACTAATTCTGAACAAAAGCAGCTAGCTCTCGGACCCACAGCTAACCCCGTAAATCCAAACCCAACTACTGATCACTTGAAAAGAAAACAATAAGAGAATGAGTCAAATGCCCAGTAAGATCGCTCAAAGGACCAATCAAAAAAATTCTAATATAACTGATGAAACAAGATTGCGGAAGCACAAAAGTTTCAATGGAATAGATGTCAGACCAAAATTCAATTGGAAAATTATATCTGAGTACAGAGTCCGACACTAGAGAGCCATTCAGAAAGTGGTCGCATACGTCATTACTGACATATGAGGTCGGTTTAAAAAGTAAGATTGCGATCCCTAGCACAATCCCGCTCAGCTAGCCCACGTTCCAATCCACGTGGGTAAGTCAGAAATATATCACATACATTATGACATGGCTCATAGAGTTACCGAAACAAAGACTTCAAATTAACATTATCAAATAACGGACTTGTTAAACAATAAGTGAAATAATGACAATCATTAATCACTGAAACGAACAATATCAACATGGCTAATATCAAGGTCAAATAATTCCGACGAAAATCGAATTCCACAAGTCATAGCATTGAGAAATATGTTACTCATAATGAAGCTCAAAACAAAAGGAGAAGAAGAATAACTTAACCAGTTCGAAGGAATTCAGATTTCAAAAAGAACTAAGGACTTACATGAACGATCGGTCCATCGCTAATTCAAATTTCAAAAGTAAACCCTTACCTTAATCAAGCTTTTGAGAAATACAAATCCTTAAGCTCCACCTTAGAACTCATGAACTTCCCAAGCCTTCTCCTCTCTCTCTCTTAAAGGAAGAAGAAGAAACAAAAAACCCAAAAAGGATAGAAAGGAAATAAGAAGACTACTTATATGGAACAAAAGAATTAAGTTTTCATTTGGCCGAAATATAGTTTTCATTCGATTAAATCCGACATAGGTAAAAATGCTTCAATTTTTTTTAAATAATTTTTTTCCAAATTCGACCGAAAACATGTTTTCATTCGAATTAAAACTTTTAATTCAAATGAAAACTTTTTAATACGAATTAAAACTTTTGCGTGGTGTCTAACTCATAATCTTGACCAGTTCAACTAATATTAATTACTCCTATTTTTAGTAGTTTTTTCTAATCTCTCTTTGATAGGTTTAGAATGTAAAAGTAAAGCGTATGTGAAACAAGGTGATGTGCTCTTCTAAGTCCCCTTTTTCTCTCATTTGAATAGTAAGAAATATTAACCCGGTCAGTTTGTGAGTTTAATTCACAAGCTATTAACTCTGAACTCTTCTACCATCTTCATAATAGTTGCTGGAACATGGAATTGTGTGGAGTTGGGTATAGATTTCACATTCGTTGAATTCATATTGACTGTATTGTTTGTGAAGCGTGTTGAATTGAAAACTCAAATTTCGAGCGCAAATCACTTTGAGATGCACGCGCTCGATTTCATCTCTTAGATCATGCAGCTCCTAAGTTATATTCCCATTTTGAATGCTTGTAGAATTTTAATTGAAGTACCGCTCTTAATTTTGATTAAGCTATGTTAAGGTCTTTCGGGAAATAACGTTGTTTGAGGATGCTCACACGAGGATCATATGCAAGTGTTTTCTGCAAGAAAAAACTAAATTAGTTTCTAGGCCCACTATTTAACTCAAATTCACCATACATTCTAATTCGTACTTACACTAGTATTATGGAAAAAACAAATTGGGATGTGACAAATAGTTTGCCAATATAGGTTAAATCAAAGGATCTGAACGAGGTTATATAGTAGCGAGATCGTAACTTGGATCGAGGTAAGAAATTTCTATCTGAACCCAATTTCATCCATTTGTCCTCGTGAATATTTTTCTGAATTGTTATCGAATTTTCTTCAAACTCTGTTATAATTGTTATGAATTACATTGTTTGCCTTAATACTTTGTTTTGAGCCTTACACGTTTATTGGAAATCTTATTTTATGCTAAGTATTTATTACTTGTTGAGTATCGATGAATTTATTGTATTATCGATTATTGCATTCTGTATATTGACACGAGTTAGTGTATTGATGAGTTATAAGGATGGTCTGTATCAAGGGTGATATAAGGATGGTCTGTTATTGCGGGAGATGCTAGTACCTTAATGGTCTAACCATTGTTCATATTCATATGTAATCAGAGTGTTATTAAGCATCCCTTTGTGGCTTTGCTAAGTATTTTCCTGCACTACATGTGTGACTTTACATTTCACTCATGTTCAATATCACCTGCATCGTTTCAGTGTAATTGAAATTGTTTCTATCTATCTGGTTTAAAGGACTGAGTTGAATCTCTTCCCTATCGGTTTTTAAATGATTCTGATAATTGTTGTATTCTCTCTTCTGGATTTTTGAGCGATTTTACTGAGCTCGCAAAAGCTCGCTCGCAAAAGCTCACTCATTTCTTCTGTTCCCTTCTGCAGGTAATAATCGTCAGTAGAATGTTGTGATTTGTTTGAGCATGATCATGGAGTTGGTTTGGCATTTTAATTATTTATTTATTTAAGCCCCATGAGAGGGAATTAGCGTGTAACTTAATAAATTAAGTTCTTTAATTTCGTCCTTGTGTTTAAGGATGATTAGCCGAGAATTTGAGTTATTGTATAGCTTTGATATGGATATTATTGGGGTATCTTAATGGTATTGAAATGATTGGATGATTGAGAATCGAACGTTTGATCGGTTAACACTCGGAAAATTCCGGGGTGTTAACCGATTAATTGCAGCTTCTCTGAATCATCAATTGGGTATCTCTTCAAAGGTTGGGGCTTAGCCCCGAAGGAAGTACCCAAAATATAGGGGCTGATAGGTTTTGGGTCTCTTGGATGGAATTAAATACGCGTATCGATGGGTTCAATATAAGCCACATTTTGAAACTTATTTTGCTTGTTAGGAGGCAAAATGCGGATTCATGCTATCCTTAAAACCTATCATTACGTGTCGTCCTCTAACATGAGTTTTTGCCATAAATAATACAATTTTAATACTCAATTGCTAATTTACGACATTTTGAAACTTATTTACTCGAATACATCATTTTTTAAAAAATCTTTGTTTCAAATAGAGATTTCAAAGAATAAAATGTGATTTCAAATCACGTTTTTGATATATAAATTATGGTGAAAATAGAAAAGGAAATGAAAACATGGTTTCAAATCACGTTTTTTTCTTTAAAATCAAATAGTGATTTCGAAAAAATTCGGTATGCGAGTAAATAATTTTTAATATACGATGAATAGAAATATAATTATTAAAATTGCAGTGTCGTCCTTATATATATAACCGTTGTATTGATCCATCCCGTCATAGCCAATAGTCATTAGGGATGGCAATAAGACCCACAACCTAGTCATTAGGGATGGCAATAAGACCCGCAACCGGCGGATTCCCGATCCGATCCGCTCCTATAGGAGCGGGTTTTTTTGATTTTGACCGAACCACGGGGCGGGTATGGTTTTCTTTTTTAAAATCCGTCACGGGTTAGGGGCGGGTATGGTATTTCATCCAACCCATCCCGCCCCGCGACCCGCTCCCGCCCCGGTATTTTAACCCTATTCATCCTTTAATCACAGCCGTCCATCCCACACATATATAATATGTTCTTCTTCCTCCCCATTCCCCAGCCCTAATTTCTAATCTTAATCTCACACTCTCTACCGACAACAAAGTGCTGCGCCAACCCTAAATCCCTAATTTTCATCTGCCGACGACAAAGGAGTCGCGCCGCCGTGCAGTCTCTGATCTTTCCCCGCCGGCCGTCGCACCTCCTTCTTCTCTCCCTCTCATTCGCACCGTCGTCGCGCCTCCTTTTTCGCACCAATTAAAAGTTCTCCATTCTTCTGGCATCTCACTATTATCACAGGTTCTTATTCTGCGCCTTTATTCTCGCTTCTTTGATGCAATTTTAATTGCTGACATATGGTGTGTGCTAGATGCTGTGACTTACCGTGCTTTATGACATCTTCAACAGCTTGCATCTTCTGCGCGACTAGTTGGTTCAAGTATCAGCTCTATTCAACCGGTAAAGTATAACTTCTATTTACTGTCATCTGCTTAATTAAGTTTTGACTATATGCCTGGTAAAAATGGTGTAACAGTAACACAATAACACCAACTCATGTTGTTCTAATATTTATCCTCTTATCTTTTTTTGGGGAAGGGAGGGCTCTCTACGTAAATGATGTGATACAGGTCCATATCGTACTTGATTATGTTAGCTTATAGATTGAAATAAAAAATGAGGAGATTTGAATCTCTTGAACTTAGATCTCATTTTTGTGTGGTGTTACATTTGGTTGATCTACTGAAACTATAGTACATTTGCAGTTAGTTATTTATTGTCTTACAAGCATTAGAAACGTCTATAGATGTGCCTTGATACTAGATTTGCTTCAAACTTTACTTCTTTTCCTTTCCGAGTCCCACGATAACGGATTTTAATTTGTTTTCTTGTTCTTTATCCTATTCCTATTTTGATATAAATTTGGTACCTAAAAGAGAAGAAGAAATAAAAGCATGGTTGGACTTGAGTGCTGGACAATTAATTGTTCCAGCTGGATTCGATCTCAAAGTTGCAAGAACAATTTGTAAAAATTGAGTACTATTTTTCGTGGCAGCCAAATTTTTGTCTTCACAATTTGTAAAAATTGAGTACTGGACAATTTGTAATTCTGTTTCTCACCTTTTTTTAATTTCATATTTGTCTTCACAAGTGTAATTCATACTGTAGAATATGACATGCTGTAGTATATTAGTTTTTGGTCACAAATAGTGATCAATGTCCATCTCTGTCGAACTGAAATTCATGTTGTTAACTCTAAGGAAATGATAGTTTGTTTGGTTTGCAACATGTTAATTCATAATGATAGTTTGTTTGGTTTGCACAAAGAGTGATCTGTGCAGTGGTCTTTTGTTTGGTTTGCAACATGTTTTGTAATTTAAGGAAATGATAGTTTGTTAAAGTCCTGTAATCTAAAGAAATGATGGTTTGTAATTTACCTTATTTTATCTATATATTTTAATGTCATTTTTTTCTTTTTAACTTTTTTACAGTGAACAGTGACTCCATTGTATTTGGAGAGAGGACCAGCTGCACCAAGTTGCTTTGGAAATCGTTGTGCTACTTGTTATATTTGTATTTTATACTTCTATGGGATTGTTTTGCGGCTTTTGTATTTAAGTTAAGCTATTTTCGTAAATGTGGTGTAATCTATTTGATTTGTAGTATAATTATTCGAACTGTGATGTAATCTAATCTATCCTTTGGGATTTTGGATATTAATTTGATATTTGTTTATTTTATTTGTTTTGATATAGTTTTGTAGTGCAAAATTATTGAAATCCATTGTAAAAAAGCAGGTCTGCCAACTGCTGGGGCGGGTTTGGACTGGTTTCGAGGGCATAAAGGAGGGTGGGGGCGAGGTGGGGTGGGGACGGGTTTTCTAAAGTATTTTAGGGTCGGATATGGAGTTGAGATTATAAAACCCGGTGCGGGGCGGGGTGGGATTTCAAGGGTAGCGGGGCGGGTACGGATCTTATAAGATCCGCATCCGACCCGGGGCGGGGTGGGATTTCAAGGGTAGCGGGGCGGGTACGGATCTTATAAGATCCGCATCCGACCCGTCCCATTGCCTTTGTTCTTGAGGGGAAAAAGAAGAAGCAGCAAATGCTAGGGTTTCTTTTATCTATTGTGGTGGTGCCAAATACCTATTTATACAGGGACTGTGAAGTGCCGGGAAGGGCTTTCTTTGATGATAAGATAAAGTAATTAATGTATTTTCTGTGGCAGTTATTAAGAAATTTGAAACAATTAAGGATCTGTATTGATCTGGAAAGATTTTTTTTATAGTATTGTGTTTCATCTTTAATCAAATAAATTAAACTTTTCATTTATAAAAAATAAAGTATATCATATAAGTCAAATGTGAGTCATGTTAGTGTTTAGATAATGAGAAAGACGAGTTAAGGATCATTTTATAAAATAAAAGACAAAAGATTTAACGATGTTAGTTGCATTTGGGTTTGTTTGGGTTGAAACCCGACCCGTACTATTTTTACTTGGGTTGAACTTTTTTGCAAAAAAAGCCCAAGTTGGACTGGGTTGGGATGGGTTTTTAAAATGTTGGGTTTTCTCAGGTTGGGTTAAAATCCAACTCAACCCGTCTAAGTTGCACCCCTGCTTTTCTGTTCAATATTTAGCAAAAGAAACATGTGCCTTCCAATCATTTGGCAACCAAAGTGTTTTTAGGGGACATGAACCAGATAACTAGCTTCACTCCTCAAGTTAGATTTAAGAAGATCTATATCCCTCCTTTCAGTCCTCCACTTATTTTTTATGGGGGAAGCATAATCCTCTGCAACTATATATTTCGGTACCGACCCAGAAAGTTGTTTAATGATATCACAGCATGCTCGTTGGATGTATTAGAAGACAAATGGTAAGCATCTTAGCCTTACCTCTGAAGTCATTTGTTAGAAGACAAATGATGGGACTCTTTCCATTGAAAATAACTAAAAAGCCTACCTTGAAGGCTTGATTGAAGTATTCTTGCTCGTGTTGCATCAATGCAGTTTTACCTTAAGATCAAAAGAACAGTACCTCAACTGCTCAAGGCTTTTTCCCATAATCCCTGAAGCTGGTCCAGGCATTTCTTTCGAGGAAGATTGGCAAAACGGATCAGCAAGAACAAAATCTTCAGTATGCTCCTTACTTGCATGAAATGAACGACGCATCCATTGCACACACAATAAATGCATTTTCCTCCTCGAATGCTGTCTTGTTGCAGATGAGAAGTTTCAGATTCCCAAGGTTGCACCTATATCTTTATAGGCAGCCTTAAGATGAAAGGTAGCTCCAAAGAAACATGGTCATAAGTTTATTAGTCGCAATGTCTAATGCAAGTTTCTCTTCCAAAATGTTATTAATTAGGCATTTCCTAAAGCTAACAGCAACTCACTCCCTACTCTTAAGATCTTGTACAAGATTTACAGTAAATATGTACAAGATTAATGATGGCTCATGTTGTTTTTTCATACAAGATGATAAGTACGAATGCAAACAATCGCACCCAAAATAGCGTGCAAGTTTTAGAACCTGCTTTTTTGCAAACTGAAATTCTCCCCCCTCAAGCCAGAAGTGACTGCCCAGAAATGAAATGCAAGCAACAGAACCTCAGTTTCTTCTTTTTCTTTTTGCTATAAGAATTTTCAGAGATGCCATTTATGTCGAGATTCACCAGCTTATGCCCATTTTCGAGTTTCTCCAAAGATACTACTTCTGTTGTCTCAGCTGTAGAGGAACATAAAGCAGTTTGGTGGGTCTCAGCTGGTTGTGGGATTCTTCCTTCTGGTGATGCTGGGGCAATCCTATTGGGGTTTCCTTCCGTTGCACAAGAATTAGACCCTGTGTGCCTGACAGAAAAATTACACCATTTAAAAAGTAAATTTCTGCACTTGATGCCTAAGCCTTGTACAAGTGTTAGATTGAACA
Organism: Escallonia herrerae; assembly: GCA_033070095.1. NCBI lineage: Eukaryota > Viridiplantae > Streptophyta > Magnoliopsida > Escalloniales > Escalloniaceae > Escallonia > Escallonia herrerae. The sequence goes on along the minus strand of JAVXUP010003260.1, from coordinate 28,897 downwards.
AACACAGGTTCAAACGTAAAGGGGTTTGCAAAACCTCACAAACTTCTACGCAAGGAGCAGTACAGATGATTGATGTCCATGTCTCTATTCTAAATGTGGTGGTGGCGAGGTGATCTAACGGATAAGTATAAATGTGAGCATAAGCATAAGTGATAATGTTCTCGAGGAAACATAAGCTTTTTGTGTTATAACGGAAGAGTCTGTGGAAGTGTACCATCTGGTGCCTGAGCTTATTTGCCGTCTGTCTAGCATGCATTGTGTTTCAGAGCAATTTTTTATGCCATAACTCCAGACATTAGCAAATTGTTATTATCAACCCTTTTTGTAAAAGGCAGAGAAACAATAAGAAGTTTCTGACAGTAATCTTCACAATTTTAAAGGAAACAAACTATTAGGCTTTATACAATTAGAAAGTGGAATAGAAGCTAAAGACATTTTTTGGCTTTGTTGGGTAGAGGTATAATTGACATGACCGTATACATGTGTGTCTACACACACACACAGATCTCGCCCGGATGAGTCGGAGAGATTCACAGGCAAGTACGGGGGGCAGTATGGTAAGCTTCACCGTCCGCATAGCAAACGGTGAAGTTTACTTTTTTAAAAAAAAAAAACAAAAACAGATCTAGCCCGTCCATAACTGATGGATGGACTGCCAGATTGCGCTAGGTTGCCAGCACTATCAATTGATCAGCTCCCATATATATATATATATATATATATATATAAGAGCCCATTATTTCCCAAGGTTGGGAAGGGCTCCCTTTTCCCAAGCCATCTGGATCCTTCACCATCACTTTTCAGAAAACCAAAAAAGCAGTGCGCCACCACACTTATTACATAGACTCTCTTCTCACGTGTCTCTGTCCATCACCAGCCACCGCAGGCAACCAACCAGTAGCCACGTATCCCCCCTCCCCAAATCACAACCCCTGACACCAACCAGTCACAATCCCTACCACCAATCACTAACATCACCATCTCCGCCACCACAGACACCATAGACATCAACAAAGCCAACGTCAAGATCATACCAAATCTGAGCCAAAACAGCGAGATGGTATAGATCTTGGGGGGTAGCTCACTTTTAAACTGCCGCCTGAAACCGTCACCGTAGCAAAACCAAATCCAACCACTCACCGGCGCAGCTGAAACCAAACCCACCATGCCACCACCGATCCTCATCACCACCACTGCCCCACCACCAACACTGAAACAAACCCCCTCACAAGTGATCCAAACCACTACGCACACCACAAAACAGGGCGCCAGATTCCCAAACAACACATTGTACTGTCTTTTAACTCTGAAGCTGGCAAATTTGAAATTAAAGACAGTGCACCACATTATGCGGCGCACTATCTGTAATGTTAATGTCCAACCCGACAAACTGACTCTATCACAAAGTGGCAATCACCATTCTCACAATCACATATTCAGAACCATGTTCTCGGATTCCAAAAAATCAATAGTAGCTTTTGTTGATTTTGCAAAACTCTACCACCGTCCACCAACATGCCAAAAACCACCGCCACTCCACTGCCCCCAACAAACCCACCACCCTACCAAGACCGCCATCACTCCTCCACCACGACCATCATACCCAAAACCACAACTACTCCACCATCACCACCAAACCCACCACCGTTCGCCATGCCAGTGACCACCGATCTCGAACCTCTCACCACCAGCAACGAAGCCACAACCATTTACCTCGACCAAAAACTGAGCCCCCCCCCCCCACCCCCCCACGCCCTCCCGCCCCCCGCGCATGCTCAATCTCACAATCACCACCACAACCACATATCACAAACCCGTTTTAATTAACATAATGCCACTTAATATCCATTCACAGTCATCCTTGACTACGCCACTAACCCCGTCACTGTCGCTATCCAAAAGTGGTAATCACCATCGTTTCCACCTTAACCACGAAGATATTTACAAACTAAAGCAAATCAAAACTTCTATACCAATATCAGAAGTCAACCTCCAAACCCAAATCTAAATCAAGCAAATTAATAGTCAATATCAAAAGTTACATCAAAATCTGGACATAAAACAAATCTAAACTGGAGTAAAAATTGGGAATCAAACTAACAAAAAACCAAAATCGAAAGCAAGTTACTGACGGAAGAAAGGAAATCGAAACCGAAATCTAGCTGAGTCGATGATGTTTTAGGCGAAAAATGTTGGGTCGGTTCCAGAAGATGGTGGGCGGTGAATGATGGGGTGTTTGTTGATGGTGGAGGTTGCAGGTATAACAGTGGTTGTATTGGTTGTATTGGTTGCATTGGTCTGTTTCGGTTTTGTTGGTGGAGGCTGTAGGTGCTTGCGGTGCGGCGGTACGGGGGTGAGTGGAGATGGTTGTGGTGGTGGTGGGTGGTTATTTTGCTGGGGGGAAGTGTTGTGGGTCGGTGAAAGCAAGATGAAGAGAAAGGTGAAGATGGTAAAAGAAGAAAGTTCGCATCTAGAGAGAGAAAGTCGATGAACAGATAGAGAACAGGAAATAAAATGCAAAGGAATACTTTTGTCATGAGCTATAGTCTGCCAGATAAAGATATTTTAGCTAGCTAGTCTCCAACTGTTCACGCCACAACGCGAACAGAGATTAAAAGTTTCTCTTAAAAAGAATTCGATAAACCACCCCTTAAAGGAGCGCGCGCCCAAAATGCCCATCATCCCTCTCTCTTCCAAATCACCGCCCATTTGCTCTACGTTCATCACCAAAATGCCCATCTCTATCTTCCCGTTTTATTTCCCGTTTACAGTGGATATGGCGTTGACTTGTAGTTTGTGGGTTTTAGTTGAGATGGTTGATGATGGGCTGAGGTCGTGGTCGGTGGGGCAGAGGTAAGAGGTGGGAGGGCTGCAGGATGGGAGGTCCAAGGAGCGGCGCAAGGAGAAGTTGTGTTTCTATGTGGTGGAGGAAGATGGGATGGGTGGATCATCCTGTGGAGGGTGCTTTTACAGTGGTGGTTACCTGTGCACTGGTGGCTGGTTCATGCAGTGTCGTGGGGGGGTTGTGGGATTTGGTGGTGCTCGTTGTTATGGGATGCGGCATTGGTAGCAGTGGGATGCATCTGTGCAAGGTGTGGAATACAGCGGTGGTGGGGCTGCAGGGACGTGAGAGACGACGATGGTGGGAAATCTGGGGGTGTTGTTATGGTGATGTGGTGGAATTTGTGCTGTGCAGTGGTGGGGGATGTGGCAGTGAAGGCAGTGAGTGCTCTATGATGTGGAGGCGGCGGTCTTCCGTGCTAGACCGCGGTTTTAATTTCATTTATACAAACCGCTCAGAACAGGGGCCGTTGGTAGCTAAACCCTTTTTAAGGCATTTGGGTAAATTAAGGCCCAAAAGACGGTGTTTAGCGAATTTGGATAATGAAAAACCAATCTTAATCCATGGACGGCATCAGATCAAGCTATATAAATGCGAGTTATGCAGCGCCATATCCGGATCAGTCCCCTATTATGTAGATATATAATATGTTTGCGCGCACACACACAAAACATGTATGCATGCATGCATGTACGTACGTATGTAATTGGGGACTCATCCACATCCATCACTAGACATTTTCACTATGTTTTCCGGCGCATTTCAGCCATTTACGTCGCGTCATGGATGGCCGAGATGCCATTTTTTAAAAATGATTTTGCCCAACCGCCCCTAAGAAAATCTGCTAACCACCCTCCCTCCTCTACCATCCGCAAACACAAACATAACCACCGATTCAAACTCGATGCTGCGGCAGCCGGTCCTCCAGCTCCACAATAACCACCCAACTCCTCATTTCCCCAGACCACCCAGTACGGCGCCCCCACCCTCACCTAACACCACCGAACAGATCGGAGCATTTCTCGGCATGCTGTCATCAAAACCACCACTGAATCGCCGTCACCACGCCACCAAAGCTGTCACCACCTCCGTAAGCCAAAGTCGCTACCCTAACCTGTCGCGATGGGTTTTAATCTTCCATTAGACCCATTTTAGATGCCTTTTGTGTTTTGATTGTTTGAGTTTTTTTGCTCGGATTGAATTGGATTTTGGGATGTCTGATTCCATTTTTTGGGTTTGTGGTGTGTGTGGCTTGAGAGCTGTGGGTGTGGTGGGTATCATGCTGTTGATATCGGCGATGGTGACTGCTAAGGTCAAGGTGGCGGTGGCTGTTGGATGTCAATGGTGGTTGAGGGTACTGACAGTGGTGGTTGCTGGATATGGTCGTCCGTCATGAAAGTGGGTGACGGTGTAGTGGATAACAGCAATGGTGTAGTGGTGGTGTTGGTACTGTGGTGGAGGAGGTGGGCATTGGTATTGGTATGTGGAGGTGGGTAATGGTGTTGGTAGGTGGAGGTGGGTATGGTGTTGCTAAGTAGGTGGAGGTGGGCAATGGTGTTGGTAGGTGGAGATGGGTACTCGTGTTGGTACTGCAGTTGCTGGCCCGCGGTGGTTCATTGGGTTAGAGAACCTATTAGAGAAGTTTGAAGAGAAGAGAAAGAAAGGGCTGAGGGGCAGATTCGGGAAATTTTGCAAAATATGCTAACCGCCTCTCTTAGGGAGAGGCAGTTAAGCAAGAAAACATATAAAAAAAGGGCATCTCAGCTGTCCATGTTGCGCGGTGGACAGCTGATAAACGCTGGGAAAACAATGAAAATTCCAGCTGGATGTAAAATCAGCCCCCTTCATAGATATATAGAGACAAATGCATATATATACAAATCTATATACAAACACAGTGAGCAGGCAGATGATGCATGAAAATGAAATAACCAAAGCTGTATGTTACAAGTGATATGCTTGAAGAACAAACGTGCAAAGAGCTTATGAGAAGCAAGACAATCATTCTACTGATCTGAAACAATTAAAAATAGCATTCTGTTACCATAATTACCTGGAGCCATGACTGCAAGAACTGTTCCTTGGGTCATGTGGGGTCATCTCCATTGATTCACTTTCCGATAATTCAACAGAAGGCTCACGATTTGAACAATTTTGACTGTCTTCTGAAGACTTAGACTCTTTTGTTGCATTCCGTTTGCTTTTTAAGAACCTTTCGTTGAAGTAACCATGTTCTCGGAAAACAGAAACGACCTTCTCCAAAGTTCCCAGAGCTTGTTCTACCTCAGGACTAATGACAACCTTCCTGTTACCTATGATTCGAAACCCTTCAATGACTTCATTGGTTGGAGATTTATATAACTTCGTCTTATCCTCTTCTACGCTCTCACACCCCTTCACATCTTCTTCCATGATTTCCTCAATCTCAACTAGAGCTTTCTGATCTGTCTCCATATGGATTTCAGCCAGCACAGAATTCCTCAGATGTTCTTCGGGCAGGGTGCATGTGTCACTCTTGAAGTCTTCTGGTTTCTGAGCCCCCTCCAATCTTTCATCTTTATAAAGAGCTTCACGTATTCGGGTATACAGTGGGTCCTTCAAGGCCTTGCCAAACTGTTCATCTCCTTGGGATACTGAAGCAACTTCCTGCAGCAATTCCAGGAATAGGAAATAAAGAGAGAAACAAATTGCAGCAGCCAATTTAATCAAGGTACATCTAGGCTCTCTCTCTCTGTTATACTTGTTGGTGCGTTCCAGTTCCTACTAAAATCCAAATATCCAATTAGTAAGTTGCAGTGATGAATTAATGGTGGATACAAACTACTATTGTTAGCAGCATACCCTCCACAGTTTGTTCTTGGTTGCAATATTTTGGTTTTATTTTACAATAATATATGGAAAGATTGATTCAGGCTTACAATTTTCCATAGCACACTGAAGAATTTTCAAGGCTCATAGGCCATGTTAAATGGGCTTGGGAGGACTGTCAAGGCTCATAGGGCAATGTGTCTCACTCTTACACTTGATCCTGATAACCTAAGCCTCCAACCTCAACAGAGCCATTGCCCTCATCTCTATAATTCTTTCGCTTTGTTTAAATTGAAGAACTCTCTTTGTAAAGCAATAATGCGACCCAAAAAAAGAAACATCTCTTAGTAACATATCCAATGAAAAGAGTGAGACACATTGCCCTATCCTAGTCCAAGTGTATAGTATGTTTTAGGAACGTTTAAAGTTGATTCTCATTTTTGCTTTTATTCACGAAGAGAAGACCCCACGCGATTCACCTCAGTCCAATCGACCACTTAGAAGAGTGTCTAGTGAGGAGGTAAGTTGGTCTCAGCAGATACCGCATCCAACTTCGCATGTTTAGTGCTTACAAAAGAACCATCATTTAAATAGAATTGGAACCTTTTGATAGAGCCTGAATCCGCTGCCTATGAGCTGCCGTGAAATAAAGTTGATCAATGCTGGAGGAACAAAGTTCAGCTTTATATCCATGTTCATTATTGTCCTGCAAGGTTGGAATAATTAGCTGTACTCAACAAAGTCAATATGGCCTTACAGAAAAACAAGTACACGCAAAGCACAACAATACAGACACATGTAAAAACTGATCCACAGCTAGCAACATCAAGATAGCAAAGTCAATGTGTCACTTAAGTTGACGCCTATATTTGTTGAGAGTCTTCCTGATCAGCTGGTAATACCAACAGACTGGGCTAGATAGATATTCAAATCCATCGAGTTATGCTTTCCAGGGAACACAGTCATCTTACCCAATCCGCTGGTATTCTAAGCAGAGTACTAAACTCACAAGGAAAGAAAGAGAGAGATATTAGGACATCCACATTGCCCCCAGAGATGGTTGGACACTCAAGTATCATGGTTGGCCGTGTGTGTGGGTGTGGGTGTGGGTTCGGCCGGGGGGCGGGGGGGGGGGGGGGTGTTGTTTATGAGCGAATTACTCAGCTCATAGGGTTGTAATGAGTTAATGGCATTAACCAAGGAGATTGAAATGGAATATCAAAAAGGCCATGTAAGCGTCAAGATGGTAGACATGAACTATATATATGTAAATAATAATACTAGCACATGCTACTGCTAGGTAAGCATCTGTTTTCAATGGCCTTTCTTGTTTCTGGACCAATTAACCCAAAACATAATTTAATATGATTTGTGATCATATGCTCAACGATTTTATACTAAACTTGCTTTTTTCGTCGAGTAGGTTATATGTCATTGCGTCAGTAGCTCACATGAAAACCTGGGACCACAGCTGATGTCGTCTGTCCTTGATAAATTATGTACCTTGATCTTCTAGCGGTTTTTTTTTTTTTTCACTACATAGACTTGATCATCCTTGCTTGACTAAGACACTTCAAAGAATGTGGTATCTAATTCCACCAACACACCTGAAGTAACTTCTGTCCGAAGTAACTTTTTGTAATGCAAAGCCTCCCACCAAATCAATCCTTACAACATCCTGTTCATCAGGTATCCCATCTTTGGTGAACCCATGAGTACTCCTATCGATGCTTTCCAAGTCAGAGATCTGAAAACAATGTAAAACTTGATTTCAGATACATATCTAGATTAAAATATAATTTAACCTCTCAACCGATCCAACCCCACCTCCCCCCACAAACATCTTTCAAACAAGCACACAAAAAGAGGAGGTACATATTTTATCAACCAATCTTGAGATAACTGATTTAAGTGAGATAACTGATTTAAAACTAATTACCGATTTTATGAGGACTATGATCAGATCATCTTGAAAGTACTCAAATACATAGTAGTGAACTACAGCTTCTCTTCCAGAGAGTGGCCATGAAAGCTTCATCCTTTCTTCCAAATAGTTTACATGTTAATCAGCATCCATATAAGAAAGGTGAAGATAATTGAAGTGAATTAACTGATTTTAACATAGCAGTACAAACCTCACTAAAGATATCTGTTCACCAATTCTGACCTTTTGCAGGCATTCAGAAGAAATGATCCTGAAGGTAGGAACAGTAGACTGGGGCCACCTGGCAGGAAGTGATCATTGAAAGTTCAATAGTTATATCATATTGATGATTCATGGTAATTTTCTTTAGTTCTTCTATTTTTAATTCTAACGTGCACAAGCATACTTCATTTTATATACAGCAAACAAAATTTGGCATGCCTATACTAATCCTGTTGCCTTAGACATGAGTGCCTTCAACCAGAATATGCAATGATACCTCTCTCTTTGGCTGCCATCTATCCCTCCAACTACAGATTCAATAGTTTTCTTTCACCTCTCCTTCGTATTTTAACCCAAAACATGCACCAATGAATGTATGATAATGTAAACCACACAATCGTTTTTAAAAGTGCGTACCTTTAATAATGCATATGAGCATATGCATGCATGCATCTACTGGAATAGAGACCATCGAGAGAGGAATGAAACGAAAAAGCAGCCAATATACCCAAAGGATAGAAAGAAGTCTATAATGTATAAAGATCACTTATGAATATAAAAACGTGACAAAACTTATGTAAGGAACGCAAAGGATAACAATGTGAAGCCAATCACAGCCTGCCGAAGCAGATGAAGCTGATACTACAACAGTGTTTTGATATTATATCCTTATCTAACGGATTCACAGTACCTGTATGTTTGTTAAAAGATATAAAAAGGTTCTATACATACCCTTTTTGTAACTATTGCTTTATTTTAGGTACTAAAAGCATACTAAACCCAACGCATCATGCTCTTGATGCTAAGACAAAGTTTGAGCTGGTGATATACACAGACGACACCAGAACTATTGGCTTTTAGGCTATGTTGGCTCCAGGGAGGATACTAACTCCTCCCTCCGTGCTCGAGGTTTTCTGCCCATGATTACCAGGCAAGACTCTCCAACCATCAGGATCATGCACTAGTCCGCTCTTACTAGTTTTTTGGTTTTTAAGAAGATAGCTACACTACTACTCCGCTGGGGTCTTTGTGGGGTTGCCATGAGTTTAACAACTGTAGTGGCGTGATGGTGACCTCTTGTTGGTGATGTAGGATGCACACGTTAAGGGGGAAATTTGTTAGGTAACATTTGGAGACAGTGAAATTTGAAAAGTTGACAGACCAAGGACCCAAGACCTGAGGCATGTTGACACAAGACCTATTGGCTTAAGACTTCAGGTCAAGTTGGACTCCAATCATCATTGTCTAAGACGTTGTCGCAACTAAGCCTTTGTCCAAACAAGTTGGGGTCCGCTACATGATCCTTTTTCTTCCGTTGACCCCCTATCAAAGCACAAGTTCTCTCATAAATTCCTAGCAATGGACTACTTATCCACATGATATCCTCGGTCAATCCATACCTTGTCTAACCCATTGGCACAAATCGCTACTCGTCATACGGGGCATCTAAAACGCCGCAAATGGTAATAGATTGATACCAAACAATCTAAAGTGATGCTTCCTTGTGTTTTCCTCATTGACGTCAAGCCCACTTTATTGTGGATATCCTCATTTCTTATTTTATCCCTCCTTTTTTGGCTGTACACCCACCTAAGCATTCGCATTTTAGCTACATTGATCTTATGCGTATTGTACTTCTTAGTTGCCAAACATCAGATCCATACAAAACTCCTCTCGAGTCGACCAGCTCTTATCCTATCGGAATATCCTTCTGTCTTTATGCATTATTAATCCAAGAAAACTAAAGATTCCTTTCTTATGTACTTGTTACCCATCCATACTTCCTCGGACCACCACCTAGGTTTACTAAAATTGCATAGTTAGAACTCTGTCTAAGTTGTTCAACCTAAAGCCTTTTGATTCTAAAGTATTTTTCGGTAATTCTAATTTCACGTTAGTCCTACTCTAGTTTTGTCAATTGAAAATGTGTCATCCACAAATAACATACATAATGGGACCGGGTTCCAAGGCGAGTATCAACTCCCACGTCCGTGCTCCCAGTTCTCTAACACTCAATATTGGAATTAAGGGAAAAGTGAATCTGAGGCAGCCATAGTTGAGTTAGGTTCTGCAGCAATATGTTGTAAGTTGTGCATTAGCGGTTGTACTGCTCTAAATTACAAAAGCTGCTATAATGGAAGGTACAACAAAATGCATGAAGAACAATATTTTAATGGCAAATACAGATAATTTGTGGCATCCACAGATTCACTTTTCCCTGCTTCTAGTAATTCCTGTTTTTAAATAGCATGAGAACAAGAGAAACTAATTAATAGCACTTCAAATGCCAACCAAATCCAGTTTGCTGCCACTAAACTCCATTACCATCTTTGTCACAGTTAGAGCTCCTGCCACTAGCACCACTATCACTCTTCAATCATCACTACTTTTTTTTTTTAACAAGTGATCTTGAATTTCCACTACAACCACTTAATGACTGATATACTCACCACCACCGCCATCATTTGCATTTAGAAAATCATGTCCCGTTGAATTTCTCACACCACTAGAAAGTACAAAGATCATGCTTTTGGCAGAAAAAAATGGAGTAGGCAAAAATATATACACCTGTTCCACACTTCTAGAAAATTCTGCGATACCCGAAATACATATTAAGGGCGAAAAAGGAATAAATATAGAAACAACTCTTACCATCTCTTGTAAAGGCTCGACTCAATTGAGATGCATAGACCTGTAATAAGTTAGAAATCAACAACCTTTAATGTCTTTCAAGTGACAAACAGAGATTGGAGGCTAAATAGGAAGTTCTCTGAATGTTTTGCCTTAACCTATAAACATCTATGGGCCCATCAATGTAGCCTTCAACAAGTAGCGAATGAAAGGGAGTGCCTGCTGGTCCTTCTCGATACATAACACGGTACTCTTGAGTATCCTGCTTTACCTGTCAAATGGAGTAGGATACCTTCAATTATACTCCCTCCAAGCAGAAACATGTAGACTATGTGCATTATGATGATTTAACAAGAGATGTTTGCATGAGAACCAAACATCTTATGATCTAATTTATTACTCCCTCCGTCCGAAAAAAATTGGACGTGCTTTCTTTTTGGATTGTCCCGAAAAAATTGCTCACTTTACAAACTAAGAAAGATTCTTCAGGTATTTTTCCATGTTTACCCGTTTTACACTTTTTTTATTCTATTTCTCTCTCCACATTTAACCCTCCACCAAGCCATGTCCTCCCCCCCCCCCTCCCTCCCTCAGAATGGAAAACACAAAATATATGACTTAATTCCTTAATATGCATGCCAAGTCAAAATGGAGCAATTAAATTAGGAAGGAGGGAGTACGATGTTACTAACTAATTTACGAAGTTTTAAAGTCGAGGGGAAACAGCAGGCCTAGGATGATGGCAAAATTACCAAGGAAGCAAGACCGACCATTATTTAGATTCGCTGCCAACCAAGTTTAAGAAAGCTACTGAAAGCAAAAGGATTGAAATAGAAACAACAGAAAAATCAGTAACAGTAGAATTTGACTAGATTGCATACTTTCCATCCCCCACTGGGTGTCTCACTTGACTTTAACCCCTCATCGTGGCTCACAGAAGCGCTCCTCAACATGCCGAGAAAGTTAGATAATTCGTTGGTTCTGGTTTCCAAAACATTGTCAATATATTCTGCAAATGACAAATATTAGTGACACTAATACAGTTGAAATGCACATAGCACTTGCACAAGATAACAAAACGTGGACATAATCTTATTAATAATCAACCTTCTACATCGTGTCCTGATGATCGCTGAATATGATTCTTAACAAGGGACTTAAGTGCCTCCTCATTTGCGAGATCATGAGATGCCAGGGTCTTGTCCAGCCTCCCTCGATACTGCAAGGTGTCTTGTCCAGACATCTCAAACTATGGACTCGGAAATCTATCCAAAATGAAATTAATTTCAGGAACATGTCCTCAACTTCAAAATTGATATTCAAATGATAGCTAGTAATAGGTATAGGAAGTATTTTCACAATTCCTCACACTAAATAAAAGTAAGAAGTAAAAAACAATGGCCTTGGTATCTTAAAAGTAGCAGTTTTAGCAAACAAGAGAAAGCCCTTTTAAGGATTTCTAGTGGGAAATGGATGACAGAAAACAATTAATTAAAGCTCAATAAGCAATAGATAAATCAAGAACAAGTGCGATCATATATCTCATAGTAAGTGCAACTTTAAAGCAAGGTACGGTCATAAATAGAATATTGATCTTTGAGCAATAAATACTCTAATGACTTCATGTCTCTCTGACTCTCCCCATGCAAATGAAAAAACTTCCCCATACCAAATCACCATTAGCTTCATCTCTTGCCATTACCAAAATCAACCACGAATACGGATTCGGGCTGAAGACACAAAACAATACCGGAAATTTTTTTTGGTTATGAGGCCACAATAGTAGTTTTACGTACTATGTTACATTCTTAAATAACAAGTGCGCACAAATTTACTAAGTAATTTATAGACATATACAAGAATAGAAAAATCCTCTTTTACAAGAGAAAGCTCCCTAGTAACTGCTTTTCTCTCCTAGCATTAAATTCCTACAGAAGTGGGTATGTGCACAACTATTTATCCAACACCAAGGTTCAAAACTCACACATTTATTCAACTACGCATCAACTAGCATCACATCAAAAGCGATCCATAAACAAGATGAAACATTCAAACAGATATATTGGGTATATGCCCGGGCGCGCGCGCAACATGTCCATAACTATAATCACTACCGATCATACAGCAACAGTTAGTTTCGGTTGAACTCACATGAAGTCGTTCAATTCAAGCCCACCTCGTTGTTGTTTTGGAGTTGTGAACAAGACCCATATAAGGTACGATTGGATAGGGGGGAACTTATTCCAAACCCAATTTGCAGATCTCGACAGAAAGGGGTGTGAAAGAAGGGACAAGATCAGCTGATACGAGACCACCTAGGTGGACAAAAAACATGGGTCCGCCTTGAACTCTCCGAATTTGCAGACACAGAGCAGAATAACCGACGTTTGTCACAAATAAGGGAAAAGTCATGGGAAAATTAGGAAAACATGGGATTTTTGATTAAATATTTGGGGTTAATGGGTTTTTTTTGTGGAAATTGTGAAAAGAGGGGGCCATTTCCTAAAATTTCTGAAGGGTGGGGTGAGTTGTGGAAAAATGGGTTTCTTAAAAAATCAACATTTTCCCTTCCCCAAACTACCCCTCCCCACAGCTCACCCGCTTCGGTCAATCCGCCCAGCCATTCTCTCCCCCAATCGGCCCTCCACTCCAACTCCCTTCCCTCCAAAATTCTCCCTGCCCCACTCCACTCCACGTCCCCCCCCGGCAGGTTACCCCACCCCACCCACCCCCTACCCTGCTCCGGTCACCGCTACCCCACCCCGACCCCCGTATTTTTCCCCCAAACGGGACTGTCCCCCCATCCGAGAGACCCTTGTCTCCCCGCACCCAGCACCGCCCCCACAGCCCCGTCCTCCATCCCCTTCGCCTAACCCCTCAGCCCTCAACCACCACTACGTGGTGGTCCTTCCCCCGACCCCGCTGCCGTAACGGCTGCCGTGACGAGAAAATCAAGGATCGTTTCATGCATGTCGCTGTAGAGGCGCTGAAGATCGCATTCCGAAGCTCGACGTTGGTGCACGCCAGTGTAAAGGTACCCCTTCTTACATTTTTTGAGTGATCAGCATGTTCTTCTACGTTTGTTCGTTCGCGCCGCTGTATAACCCCACTGTTATCTGTTGTTGCTTTTTATGATCGAGTGTTTTTTGACAAATTCACGACCTTCCGTACTTTGGCATGCATATTGCTTCAGTTGTTACAACTGAAATATTGGATGTACGTTGTTTTTAGTAAGATTGGCTCTCTGTCAAGTTGGCTCTCTGTCAAGACCCAGAGCGTTACATGAGTGGTTGTAGTCATGTGCACAGGTTTTTATGATAATCGAACTATATGCATATGTTTTGCCTTAGTTTTGTATGGGTACATCAAACTTTATTGTTTTATGGTACGTGTTCTAGATACGTTCACGCAACATATGACTAGGGGCTCAAATCTAATCAAAAGCCAAAGTGCAAAATGATATGTAGGAGGTCAGTCACTACAAGACACAGGGGCTTTAGCCACCGCAATTTGCGACCGCCAAATCTTGGGGTCGCTAAACTAAACTTTAGCGACCGTTCTAGCGACTGCCAAAACATGCGGTCGCTAAAGAATTTAATATTCACGGGAAAATTATGTTTTGAAGGGTTTTGGAAATAAAACTTAGTAAAAGGTGGGATTGTTTTGAAAAGTTGTAAAAAAGTGGGGGGTGACTTTTTAAAATTTCTGAACAAGGGGTAGACTTAGAAAAAAATGGGTTTTTTTTTAAATCCTTTAATTTGGTCTTCCCAAATTACCCCTGTCCCCCAAAATCGTGGATCATTGTTCTGGCACAAGTCATTTTCTGCAAGAATGCAAGTACGTTTATGCGAAAATACTTGTCGTTTGTGCATATATTCAAGTCGATCCTTCTATTCCAACTGTAGTAATACTAAATTTGTCAAACATTGGTTTGTAATCATTTCTGGATCACTCAAGGTGTTTTTTTGTTTTTCATGCTGACACATGAATCACTCAAAGTACGGTTATCATTGTTTCGTCGTATCTGCATTATTACTACATTGTTATTCATGTTGATTTGTTATTTTCAGTTTCCATATCAGAAAGGTTGTGGTTTATATTTGAAGTTAGATAGAGAGGTTTTTGAATAATTTGCAGTAGAGGAGTTTGGGAGTCTCTGTAGATAAGTATAGATATTGATGGACAAGATACACTAAGTGTGTTATCAACGGAATGTAGGGGTGAAATGGATTGGGGTAGTTAGACAAGGGATTGAATGATCTTCCTGCAAAGAGAGATCCATTACTCTAAAAATCCCTGCTGAGCTTGAATTTGGTCCAGGTATAAAAAGGTGATTAACCTTGTATGATTGAGAATACAATATTTACATGATTGGACTAGCACTTGCAAGTTAAAGACCGGCACTGGTTGCTATATTGGGTTGCATCTTACTGAAACCTAGTGCTATGACCGGCTTGTATATGCCACTTACTTTACTGAACGACTTCTCCTAAATTACTTGAATTATTGTACCAACGGCATCACGTCTAGACATGCTACTGTTAGTTTACACCAGTGTGTATCTATGCACACCCTTGTTTTAATTGCTCTTGGTTACAAGCATATCCTTACAGAGTTATAACTCGTTTCCTACACTGTACTAGGCTCTTTTGGACTGTCTTAAACTTTGAGTGTTCCCCTATTAGGGTAAGAGTTCCTATTGCCTTGTTAAGCATTTGCTTAGACTTTCCGTGCATCTAAACGTGTCTTAAATCAATTGAATGTCTTCCACATGTTTATACTGGTTTTCTATCCCAGAATGCATCTACAACTTTTGGTTCTAAATTGTGCATGCATGTGCTATGTGTGCCCGTTGATCAGCTGGTTTGTAGTTAACTGGGACAACAGTTCTTTGCCTAACCTTAGTGTGTAAGGGTGGTGCATTGTCTGCTATAGTTTGGACTAGCCGTCTCAGATTGGTGCCAGCAATACAAAAGCCGAACAGTTTGTGAGCTGCAGATTACACTAGGCTAGTTGGTGAACTTAGAAGTTTTGGACTGCTTGGCTTTTAGTAGCTTTTTAGTAGGCATTTGGAAGATTTTGCAGCCTTGGTTTTGTACTAAAGTTCTTCGATGAAACTTTGATTTAGTTGATGGCTTGATGATGTGTGACATTCCGTCTTAAGCTATTGACTATAGTTTAGCTGTTGCAAGTGTAATTTTTGCATCTACTGGGTGTCCACATTGTGTAAGGTTAATGGCTCTGCCACTGCATCTAGATACGATATTAGCTCGTGAAGTATGTACGTGTATTTACAATTGCCATTTGTTTCAGCAATGAGCTCAAACATGGAGCGAGGCGAGGCATCTTGTACAAGGAAGAGGTCTGTGAATGCGTTCATGAGATATTTGTAAGTTCTTGATAAAGTTTATAAGGTAGTGTATATGGAAGACATGTAATTATGATGAGTGTCTGACCTTGGTTTTTGAAATATTGTCTTCAGCGCCGAAATAAAGCAAGGACTGCAGCAGTCCCATGCTACCCAATACATGACGATGAGAGAGGTAATTGAAACTATTTCAGCATTTCCCAGCTCACTTATTTGGTAACCGCTCTATTGTCAATCTAAAATATGTCTTTATTTTAGGTATCACAGCTTGCCTCGCGAATGTGGAAAGAGCTAAGCGAGGATGAGAAATTACCGTATGTCCTCCAAGCCAAAAAAGACATGGAAGAGTACAACGCAGCTCCGAAGAAAGGCAAAGAGAAACGCAAAACAAATAAGGCAAGTGTTCGTTTCATACCAATTTATTGTTATGCATGAATGGTTTCGTGGTAAAGTCATAGGACTAGTAATCCCAAGGTTGGCTCATAATATGTAGGGATTTCTTTTTTTATTGTTAAACAAACTCATAACGTGTGTGTGTGTGTGGGGGGGGGGGGGGGGTTTGACATTTAGACCGTACCCCCGAGAAAAGAAAATCGCAACCTCGAAGTGGTTTGAAAAACACTAAAAATTATGGAAACCGGCAAAAAGTGTGATTTTTTCACGCATCGTACTACTCTCTAAACTCCCATGGGGTACTATATATCTCCCTGATACTCTAAACTCCCATGGGGTACTATATATCTCCCTGATACCATTCAAGCAAAGTATCCAATTTGTCCAATAGAGTACTCCCCTGCTTTACAAAAGATTTTCCTAAAGCTAGATTGACAACAAATTTTTTTTTTTCGTGAAAGTCCTTTGTATTCATTCAAAAATAATATGGCTTGTACTGTACATATCTCAGTTCCTTCTTATCTGCTATATCAAATGCCTTCAGACATCCTCCATTATTGTACCACAGATCTCCCCATCTACTGAACTTCATTTCACTGCTGAAAAATTTTGGCAGGTAGCCCCCATTCTATACCCAACCTTCTGCTGCGATCCGTATTTTGAATATTAGTCCAGCTGCTAGCTCTCCATGTTATCCAGTTTTGGATCACCTTACAGCAGCCTTTATGGCTTGCTTGCATATGCTCAAAAATCTTTGCATTCCTTTCATGCCATATTTCATAGATGATGGCAGATACAGCTAGCTTGCCCAATCTTGCCTTAACGCTTTTGCCCCTTATATGTTTAGCTGCATATTCCAAGAATTGATCCCACTTGTGTAAAGGCACCATTAATTCGAGTTTACGAAGGATTGTATTCCACACCTCTCTAGCAAATGAGCACTGAATAAAGAGATGAGCTCTTGTCTCCTGTTGAGAATTGCATAATTCACATGTAGCATCCTGCAGCATATTCCACTTGTGCAATTTGTCTTTGGTTCTCAAGCCATTTTTTGCAGAGCAACCACAGTATCATAGCACATCTAGGTATATTACCAGAAAACCAAATGACCTTCCACCATTTCACTATATTACCCTTGGTTCTGAGATGGTTCCAGGCAGATTTGCTGGTGACTTTGCCATTTGGTTGGAGGTCCCAATATATTCCATCTCTATCCCCACTTCGAGGAGCTGGCATAGAGTTGATTATGTGATTTGCTTCCCGCAAAGCCATTGATCTGGTTTCAGGCAGACTCCACTGATGAGCTGGCATAGGTTTTTGACTCTAGCTTTTTGTTGGTAAAAAGCCTCTTCAGCCTGTGCCAGTTGAGTATATTGATCCTGCAAGTCCTTTTCCAGTGGTAGTAAAGTACTATCATGCCTCAGGTATATACCTTCTTGAACCTGTTGTAGTTCTTGGAGCTTATCTGCCACTTTTTGAGAAATGTTGTTGAAGTGTGCCTTGTTCAGTTTCTTCAACTGGGGTTTAAGCTTCTTGAGCTTATTATATAGTTGGTGGCAAGCATCCCCAGCATATGTACCTTTCCATATCTCTTCCACAGTTTCTTTGAAGATAGCATGTTGCATCCAAAAATTATAAAATTTAAAGGGCCTATTTCCATTTCTACAATTCTTATTATCTTCTTGCCCTGAAATAAAAATGCTACACCAGTATACTTGCATGCTGAGTAACACTGACGTACCCTTCCTGCATAAGATAAGTGCTTAGAAGTCCTGCTTGTTATCTTTTTTGTCACTCTCTTCACCAAGCAGCTTTTCTCTTGTTAGAACGAATTGTCTCGGTTTGCCACCATGATCTACGCCTAACAGGACCCGTCAATGCTTTATAAACACAAAAGTATCCTCTGTTGTTGTTGTTGTTATAGTTAGAAAAGAAGCCAGAAATTGAAACTGGTGATTAACTGAGGTATCTGTTTGGAATTGCTAGCCCCATAGAATACAAAACTCAGGCCCGCCACCGTCACATTGCTATGATTCATGCGTCAATTCAGTTTATGCCTATAGTGGAAATTCAGAAACTAAATTGGTGTTGACATAGAGCACGATGGCATTCAATCAAAAAGGGGCCAGACTGCTGAATGGCTTTTAATAGCAAATTCAGACAATACTCCATTTGTAAGTACACGGACAGAAAGAGAGCAGTACAATGAATGCACGAGGAATGTGTGTTTGTGAGATTTTCTACTAGTATAATTCGACTGGTGACAATGTGGGCTGCGGTGCAGCCATGTTGCGAAGGAGGGGCTGCTTCAGTCTTGGTGCAGCCTGTGGGTATGGTGTATTTTGTTTGTGGAATTGTGTTTGAGTTGTGCGTGAACTGAGGGCTACCACTGTGGCTGCCCTAGTGTGCGTTTGTATGTAGGTCTGATAAAAAAAGGAGAGGGCTATGGTTGCGATCGGGCATCCATGGCTGCCGTGTTTATGCGAGACCGGTGTGTGCATGTGCTTGATGGTGTGTTAGTGGGTGGATGTATGGTGGTGTTACGGGGCAGCGTAATGAATGTATTATTGTTGATTTCATAGGTAAAAAGGGGGTGAGGTGTTGTAGTCTTTTTGTGAGTATAGAGGTAGAATGAGCTAGGGCTCGCGTCATCGCCGACCTCTTTGCCGGTGATGTCCTCGGTAGCGACGGTGAGTGACATCGCAACGTGCCTGATTGTATTTTACCTTGATGCATGATTAGTCTCCTATGTATTTCATGAACTTCAGATCATCAGTACGCTTAAATTGTGCTATAAGCTTGAACTTAGCACGTAGGCTTGAATTAAACTATATGAAAAATGCGGGGGGTTAATGTCCTAGGTACCTCATGAACTCCAGAACATTCACAAAGCTACTAAGCTGTACAAGCTCTCCACAGACAGTCAAGTAGAGAGCTGCATACGCACAATGACTTCTCTATACATTCAGCAATCACACTCTGGAACCTGCATTATCGTGCATTGTACAATGTTCGGTGTTGTTTTACAAGCTTTTATATGGAAATGTACTGCACATGCCCTTACTGATAGCATTTTTAACTTATTGCAGGCAAGCTTCGAGAGCCGATGTAGCCCTAGGATGCTTGCTGCTTTGATGGAGGGGCTAAAAGAAAATGCTGCCAAATCCTCCGCAATTGAGGCAATGGGTTTTTAGTCGTTCTTCAACATGCACTGCTCAACATTGCCAAGGATTTTCTTAGTTGGCCTTGTTGACAGATTTGACCCGTACACGCGCAAGATGCGCGTAGGCAAGACCAAAACCATTCGGATAAATGCCAGTGATGTTGGACTTGTATTAGGAATTCCATACAAGGGCAAACGAGTTCCAACATCCATTGACGATGACGTCTTGCATCCCATTCGAGATCATTTTTCTCGGATGAGTTTAACAGCCTTGGCCTCGTACCTCACTAGTGTACAAGTAGTGAATGAGGAATTTTGCTAGGCTTTCTTGCTGTTTTTGCTGAGTACATTTCTTTGTCCCACGAGGGGCAGGCCATCCGTCGACTTGTTTCCTGCCATATCTGTCGCATCAACGTCCGCCCAATACAATTGGTCGCAGCTTGTCCTTGATAAGTTGGTCCGAGGTGTGACCAATTTCAAGCAAGGCAGGACTAAAACCGGTATCGCCGGCTGTGTTGTGTTGTTGATGGTATGCAAGAATAACTATATGTACATTCGTTTGTCGAGCTATGTTTATTATTGAATCTGATCCGTGATGACATTTCGCGTGCAGTTCTTTTACTTCCACAAAGCTCCATGTGGCGTCCTCGGCAACGAAGAGGTTGAAAGTCCCTTTATGGCACATTGGACACCACACCATATAATTAGCCGTATTGAAATGGAGAATCGTAGAGAAAATGACACGGATGTCTCCCCCGCCCCTGCTAGCACCTCCTTCACTATTCCGGTACGTAGCTTAACAACTCACTGGACTGAAGTTATTTGCCTCTGTTGGGTATCTTTTTTTCTCCTTCAAATCATTATGTTTTTGTATTAACTACGTTTGAGTCATTTGCAGTGGATACAAAAGATTGCGGAGATTTTGCCTCACTTGCCAGAACTTGAGAGGTTCCTCCTCGCAAAGAAGGGCGCTGCATCGTCTACGGAGCCAACACCACCTGAAGTTGGCCCGACACCTCAAGATCAACAACCCTCATCACCATCGAGCACGCGATTCGGAATGCTCGGACTGCTTCAGGTCGTGCCACTGCTGGAAGGAGTAAAAGTGGAAAAAGGCCGACCATTTCGAAGATTGACGGTGCCCATTACGAACCTGTATCTAAGCGGCTACGATCCTTCTCCTCCCCTCCTGCAACTGAAATGTCTCCTGCAGCTGCTCACTCCGAACGTGCCAGCCCTCGTTGTTCACCACCGACTCCGATAGGCGACACCATGGATGATTCTTCCCTGGCCGACGACCTGCTCGTACCCTTAGCAAAGCTGTCCTTTAAAACGAGGAGGACAAGCAGCCATATCATTGAAGAAGGGGCTGCGGCCGATGCGTCAATCATCCGTCCCCGTCCAAAGAGGAGGTCTGCTCCAATTAGAAGGGTGAAGAGCTCTAACACGACAAGGAGCCCCTTTCTTCGTTTTGCCGGTGAACAAAGGGTGACGCTCTCAAGGCTCGAAAAGGAAGCTGTGAAGAACGTCTTTCAGTCCGAAGTCCCTGCGAGGTAATGAATCTGCTTAAGCCTTTTGGGGTATTTGGGTCATTTTCTTTATAGATGTTCTTATTACTTATCCTATTATTTTCATTTCCTATCGATAGTTCGGTCGTCGTTAAGATGCCTCAAACCTTCTTGACTAAGGACCGAATTCTCACGCTACAGGGGAAGCAGTGGGTCTCATCCGAGGTACCACATCGCTACATACCTCTTCCAGCAGTTTACTTAGACATTTAGAACGCGAATAACCAACTAGCATGATAATCAGAAACATTTCCGCTCACTCTGTGTGATAAATCTAGTGAACTTATAGTTACTGAGCTATTCTATAAACATGATATGTCATGATTTGAGTGGTCTCTAAACTGAAGTTGGCTTTAATTAGAGACAGGTTCAAATATCCTCTAATTGAAAGTTTCAAAATCATCTTGTCAAGCCAGCAATGTATATACGATGACATGCATAGTTGTTATTAATATTGCATATCCCATTTAGCGAAGTTGTTATCAATGTTCAAACATCGTTTGCATACGAACGAGGTTGACAGCTCGTAGCCCCTGCCTTATGTTTCAGGTTGTTGATGCGTGGTCGGAGGTCGTCAATGCCGACCGTTCAGGCTCTGTGCTACGTTACACATTTGCCTCCGATTTTGCGGTGATTTACGTTGTTTCAACTTGAGTATTGCTCATATCTTTGGTCTAATTGTTTTGAAACTGAGCCATGTATTCCTACATAAACTGCAGTCCTCGATTATCAAATTCATGGATGACCTCAGGTCCGACGATGAGATATTCGACTTCTTCTCCCGCTTCTTTGAACAATCTAACCCGCTGATTAAATTGGAGGACGTCCAGTTGGTATACTCTTCGGTCATTGACTTCTTCCATATTAGTATTATATCTGTAAAGAGTGCTTTGTGCACTTGCATACACGTGTAGATGGCACTAACTGTTAAAAACCAGGATATTTAGTTCAGTTGACATTGCCTTTATATCAACCATTTTAGGTGTATTGTTCATTACACACCTTAGGTGCTGAATTTTTCTTCCCTTTTCAGTTCTGCGTGCCAGTTTGCTGGGAGTATCATTGGTTCATGCTCTGCATCAACATCAACAGGGGGTGCATCGACTACCTCGACTCTGGTCGACGCAGTGTTTTGGCTGAGATTGAGGTTTTCCGCAGGCACCTGGTACGTACTCAGCCATGGCATTTCTTACAACTGTCGAAATGATATACTATAAACTAGAGCCACCATAATATGTTTAACCTTTGCTTTGGTTAGGCCCGCGTCCAGTCTTGTATGTTGAGGCATAAAGCTGGTAGAGACATTGACTTTCAGCCTTACGCTTTCCATAGTCATCCGTGCCCCAAACAAACAAACGAGTACGATCTTCCCTTACTGTAACCATATCTCCTCTCAACTCCGTTCCTAACTTCATCCTCTTAATGGCATTAATTCTCAACGTGTGTTATGAACTATTTCAGTGATGATTGCGGAGTGTATACATTGAAGTTCATGGAGCATTGGTGGGGCAAGTTCAGTGTAGTGATCTTCCCGGTAAGGGTGTAAACCTTGTTTGCATTTAAGTTTTCGCAATGTTTTAGTATACACGATTGCACGTAAATTCATTAGTAGTTTCATGCTCCTCTAACATAATGCTTATGTTGTTAGTCCGAGGTCAAGCACTACAGAGTCCAGATTGCTGCCAGGTTGATTCTCCATCCATTGAATGACATTCAACTCCCGGTGGTGCACGCGGCAACAACTGGTGCTAACACTCATCTTCCAACCACTCATGAGCCATGTAGCTTAGCCGTCAAGGCAGATTTGCTAGGCTATGCCTTTTCATCCTCCCATGATCCGGGGTACGAGCCAATTCGCAATATTAAATTTAGTTATTCTCCTCTTAAGACATTGACCACCTATCCTCTGTGCTTTTAATCCCGTTGTCCTAACTCACAATGTTTCCACACAGAAGATTCACATTGTTCATCCTGCACATTCCAAATAACGCATTCCCTTTTTCCATGAATTCAATTTTAAAGGCTTCCTTTCATCGGTTTCCCACGTATATGTTTGTGCCTTTTGTAGGGAACTTAACAAGGTTTGATATCTCGACCATGGAAGGCAATAACTGGGTTGGCGCAGCCGTGAGTACTATTTAAATGAAATGACAATTTGTTATTATGGCTGGTTTATTTGCCCGGTGTTATACTTTATGGCTACCAATGCAGGTTGTCGACATGGTTATCAGGGTGATAAACGCCGAGAGCAATGGCCCGCTAGAGCGATACATTTTTCCGACTTTCTTTGCGGTACGCACCTCTACACTTGGCGCTCTTTCATTCTCACCAGTTTCATGGAAGTATACCTAATGACGACTGGACTATGACCTGAATGGTTTTTGCTGGGGGCAGAATACGTTTTGTATTAACACGATGCACTTTGCCACTTGTAGCCTAGCGTTATATCTTACCTCTCAACCTCTCGGACGGATGACGAAATTCAGAAAAAATTTCAGAACTATTATCTGTCGAACCGGATTAAGAGGAACCTCAACTCCTGCCAGATGGTAATTGAATACATTTCTTAGAACCTCTCCTGTTTAAATGATCTTGGGAAGGGCTCAGGAGGCTCATTTTCTGTGCACGCTCATGATATATTCACATGGACTTAACTGTTCTTCATATGGATGTTTCAGCTCATAACGCCTATGCTGTGGAAAAGTAATCACTGGGTGGCTTTTTCCTTCAATCTCCTCACGTGTGGCATGGAGTACTTGGATCCATCAAGTACAACTCTACTTCCCGGAATGAGACATGCCGTTAACCTAATGGTAACCCTCCTTGGTTTGCTGCTGGTGCCATTTGCACACCGATCCGTTCCCTCATCAATAGCTAACAAATTTAAATTTCGATGCTCGAACATGCAGGGTAGGGTAATATCCCTTATCGTGGCAGATGTAAGCAGGACCTCTTTGACATCGGCATCTTTTGCTTTCGTCCCTACCAGTATTCCACGGGATACCACTGCGTAAGAGTTATTTACTTAGTCCGGCCCATATATGTTTTTGTAATTTTCGTAGAAGGTCCTTTATTGCCAGTGAATAAACCGAAAAATCAACATACATCCATATCAGTTTACAACTACGCTGATGCAAATAAAGCCTATCGTGTATCATGGGCCTCGTATGTGCACCACTGCTATAGGTTATTCCCAGTGATCATCATCTACTATACTCCAAGTGCAGTTGGGGTCTCTGGTCCTTTTTTTGATTTTTGACAGCAGCCATAATATGAAGCCACATTCTGGGCTGTGCCCAGGAAACCGTATTATCTTCCTCCGTGCCACAACCGGTCAGTGAACCCAGTCAACAGTTAGGGTAAAAAATCCCCGACATTAGCTCTGCGATGCGGTAAGGCTGAAGTTTTCATCCTCATTGTCATCACTCATAGGCACTTCTGATGACTAATCTCCAGTGTTAACAACGTTATTATGTATAGGCATCAGAAGTTGCTACGAGCGATGGGAATCAGGGTGAAAACGTCAGCCTTGCAGTTGTATTCAACATACCAGATATAAGAGTCTTTGACACCTTCAGGGTCAAGACACCGGCAGCATCATATACCGGCCTTGTTCCATATTGAGTAACCACCAGGTCCATTAGAGTGCCAACGTCTTGGCTGAAACCATAACCATTTTTTCCCTACAAATCAGAGCCTTTGTGTTTCTAATTGAGCGGTTCTATATGACCTCTGGTCTGCCTGAGTTGGGAATGAGGTCCAACGTTCTTTTACAGTGTGGGGTAGATAGTATATTTCTTGGTGGCGAGGTCGAAAGTGTTAGTATCCACGGAAGCTGGATTTCCATTCATGGAAGATTCTTAAGCCAAGCCCCCCTTCTTTTTTTGCCACACACACATCCTTCCAACCTACTTCATGTAAGGCTGATGTCACTTCCATGCCAGCATCTAGTGTACGTTATTATACGGTACGATTTACGAACTTTGCCAAGTTTGGCTTGGATACAACATGTCATTTGAAATTGCACCCGTACGCGGTACGTCATACAATCTGCAATGGAGTAGAACTGTCATGTGGAAAGTTTTTTTGCATAAGCATTTTGATAGCATTCCCCAGTTTAGTTGACACTGTGTATCTATGTCGTTACTAATAACGTCACGTCTTTAACCCGTTGTTTCTGTAGGTGTCACTGTGGTATGTACTTGATAAAATATTTGGAGCATTGGTATGGTAAAATGGATTTCGTTATGGATCCGGTGAGTATAATTCCAGCGGGTATATACCCGGCAAGTACAATTGTATAGTCAATTTTAGCCTGACGCTCGGCACACTTTTTAATCCTTTATTGTGATTGTGTGTCAGGGTGCGGTTGAGATGCTTCGTAGGGAGACAGTCGTCGGCTTATTACTCCATGAGCGTAACACTGAGAGGTCGCGACTTCTTGCCCAGACCGAGCAGATCAACAAACCCTAAAGGCAGGTTAGTTGATAAAGGGGTGTGCATGGTGTACATTGTCTTTTCCGACTAATTGTTGTAATGTTGGTGATATAATATGCTAGGATGCATTTGCAAAACCTTGTGTCATTCTTCTGCATCATTTTGTGTGGCGCACCTACGCGCTTATAACGGTTTATGCTGGAGATGGTGGATCGGTTTGGCTATCTGTTTTGATCGGCCCCAACAATGCTTAAGGTTTTCTTCCTTTTCACCCAATGAAATTCCTCCATACGTTAGTTGCACAGCCCTGAAGTATGTAATTTGTTGTCAGTTGAAAATTGTGTAGGACATTTTCGATGCTGAGCAGAGGCAGCGTATAGCTTCTATTTGCTGGGGGAGAATCTTCGCCATACAACTCTGTTATTGCTCCCTCCTCTTCCTCCCTATCTAGATATCTACGTGGTGAGTTGGAAATAAGGTCCATACGGCTTGTTTAACTTGGAATAGCGTGCGAAAGGGCATGTGTTGACGTGCTATGGCATGTGTTGAAGCGCTATAGGTTCTCCACATTTCATACCTGACGTGGGGAGCAGGGAAAGTAGATTTACTACCCTGCTGGGGTAAAATGGTCTAGTATTTCTTCGAATCTGGCATATTATCTGTTTGGCTATCTACTTAGAGAGGACTACATAAAGTTACTAGCTCTGGAATGAACTTATAAATGTGTATCTGTGTGTTTATGTATATGTGTGCACGCATTTGTCTTATCGGGTATATGTGTGTTTGTCTGTGCACTTGTTTTGTTTGTTGACGTCATGATTTACCATTCTCCGTTGTTCCATATTTAGGAACTTGTTTGTGAATGTGTGCACAATGTGTAGGCAGCAGATGCGCATGTTAGGAGGTGATGAGGGTAATGAATGCAGATGTGCAAAGAGGCTTATATGAAGAGGCAGGCAATTATCCGATCCATTAACGTGCACACCTGATGTGCAGTGCTGGAGTTTGCCCCGCATGTAGCTTGTTTTGCCACAATGGCCATGAGGTATACTCTTTCCTTAATGACTCTATTCCAACTGTATTTGATATCTGAGCTTGGACAGTGAGAAAATCAACTTCAGACCTTATGTTAACCATGCCTAGATCCGTCCCTTTAAGGCCAAGCGCTATAGGTTTTCCTGCTGAATGAACTTATTTATAGAAGACATGCCCTGTTATCAATAACAGGGCATGTCTTCAAAATCAGAAATGTTATCACCCAAGCCATTTCTGATGCTGAAGAGTCTGTGATTACAATGTGTTGGGTCGGCAAACTCTACACAATAAGTCGAGGGAATCAAGTTAACGATAGAAAAGTGATCAAATGAGAAGATATTAACAAAATTAAGGTCGTGGTACTTTTCTTAGCATTCTGAAAAGGACAGTAGATGGATTGAGCCAGGGAATTCTATGGGGACTTCTTTGGACTTCGAAGAGGAATATCGAGTTCAGTAAACCGGATAGAATTGGGTCCTATTCCTATATCAATTTTATATATAGCTTAAACTTATATACAACCGTTCAAGGCACGAGTGGGTTGATGAACAATGAATGGCCGAGTGAAGAAGACCTCTATAGGAGTATTACTCCGTTGTCTGAGGTTTTGGAAATGCTGAGCCTAGGCAAAGTATATCTTCCATTTGCATCGACAGAGAATATTTCGATCTTTATGGTCACAGTTAGCTGATGAGATGTTGGTAGCTATTTATTATATTGTTTCAATACGGTCACTATCTTTTGCTTCTCTGCCCATGTGTCTCAAATTGTTTCCCGTGTAATAATAACTCGTGTTTTGTGTTGCATGGACAACCAGATATGCATTTTCATTACAGCATTGAGATTGGAAGATGTTGCACCTGTCTCGTGACCTGTCAGAGCTTACGAGAATGCATAGCTAGGCATGACGTATGAACTCAATACATGTATATATATATATATATATATATATATATATATATACATATATATTGTGTTATTTATTTTTATTTTTTGCAGTAGTTACGAAGATTACTTCACTAAACACATTGGGATGCCACCCTGATTGTAACGCGATTGAATTGATATAAATGATTGTATTGTATTATATATTCTCCAGGTCTTCCCCCCCCCAAAACAAAATAAAAATCAAGGGTGCATGTGGTTCGAGGGATTGTTGTCACGACCCGAACCCACAGGCAGGCCCGCGAGCTCGGCACGTGACCGGCCGTATATCCAATGGACTCTTCATTTGAGGGCTCTACCAGGCCCTATTTAAACCTGACAAGAATTCAAAAATGATGGCAATACTGACACCATAATATGACTTCGAAGAGGTCCTTACCGATCTCTCCAAAGTTATCTCTACTAAATTCGACCATGTTTCTGTGATTGATATAATTTATTTAAAAGGAAACCAACCGGAGTTAAGCTACAAACAATTCTATAAATAAACCACCAATAGCATAATTTCTCAAGGCACTTAATTCAGCCTCCTAACGAGCATCTCCCGTTGCTTCGTTCTCATTTCCCTCGCAATGTTCATGTTCATCTATCCTATTGCCTGTATACATTTATGCTCACGAGTGAGCTTGGGGGCCAGTAAGTATACATACCAACTACATAAAGCAAGGTTTTGAGATTCATAAAAGCATGCCATGGTTTCTCTTTGATTTAAAACTGGTAAACATTGTCACATAAAATACTATACATATATACTTTATGAAAGCAATTCATCCATCATTTTCAGAACCTAGGCATGTCATTAAGAAGGTTCATTACCAAGTATAACAGATGATGTTAACTTAGGTGTGTTGCGGTTAACGTACATTCCCCTCTGACTAGGGCCTACAATCCCTACCCCTTCCTGGGACCTAATATTATTGTGGCCACAAGGGTGAACCACGAGTAACTGTACTGTGCGTCGACGTATCGTCTTGTTGACCAGGATCCTACGAATTCAACTTCCCCCCATGGATATGGGGCGCAACAACGAAGCGAGAATACCGTCTCATTGCGTATATGAGCCAACTTTAAAATTTCACGTGGGCACAATAATGAGAACATTTTGATGTATTTTCACATCAAACAATTCATTTGTACGTATACGTAGACAAAAAAAACGTGCACACGGAGGAATATATATAATGAGTACTTACCTCGTTGAATAACTGTTTTAGTATTTTCTCAAAAGCCGGTCCTAGCTCTTATCTATCGAAGCCAAAAGAACAATTAACACCGGTGTTATCCATTACCGTTCGAGTACACCTAAGCATTATCGTTTTTTCGAAGGCAAGTGAAAATACCAAACCGCCCCTCGACTTCAGTGTAATTCCTATTTACTCCCGACTACAAACGTACCGTTACATATGCCAATATAACCAGAAAGACTGTTTTAAATAGCTATGTCATGAATTTTTGGACCTTAATGGCCTCTCGGGGAATTATCCGCTCGAATCCCTAAGTCGTTCCTTAAACTGAGCTCTAATGCTCCCTGTTTTCAACCATCAATATCGATATATTTTCA